>CAUYON010022191.1:0-12505 GCA_963573935.1 Arctocebus calabarensis | reverse complement strand
ACAGGCTAAGGCGCCAGTCACGTACACCTGAGCTGGCGGGTTCAAATCCAGCCTGGCTGCCAAACAATGATGGCTGCAACCAAAAAATGGCCGGGCGTTGTGGTGGGCGCCTGTAGTCCCAGCTACTTGGGAGGCGGAGGCAGGAGACTCGCTTGAGCCCAGGAATTGGAGGTTGCTGTGAGCTGTGATGCTACGGCACTCTATCCAGGGTGATAGCGTGAGGCTCTGTCTCAAAAAAAAAAAAAAGCACATTAAAAATGAAGAGCTAGGTAGGCTGACTGAGGTGCATGTGCCAGTAGTCCTAGCTACTGAGGAGGCTGAGGCAGGAGCATCACTTGAGCTTCGGGAAACCAGCTTGGGCAACGTATGAGGACTGTCTCCAAAAATAAATAAATATAGGGCGGTGCCTGTGGCTCAGTCAGTAGGGCACCAGCCCCATATACCATACTATAGGGTGGCGGGTTCAAACCCAGCCCTGGCAGAAATGCAACAAAAAAATAGCCAGGCGTTGTGGCGGGCACCTGTGGTCCCAACTACTCGGGAGGCTGAGGCAAAAGAATCGCCTAAGCCCAGGAGTTGGAGGTTGCTGTGAGCTGTGTGATGCCACGCACTCTACTGAGGGTGATAAAGTAAGACTCTGTTTCTACAAAAAAAAATAATAATAAAAAATTAAAAGTTACCATAAAAAAATAAATAAATATAGCTGGGCACCGTGGCAGGCGCTTGTAGTCCCAGCTACTTGGGAGGCTGAGGCAAACTTAAACCCAAGAGTTTGAGGTTGCCACGAGCTGTAACACCACGGCACTCTACCGAGGGTGACACAGCGAGACTCTGTCTCCAAAAAAAAAAAAGTGGAGATGAACAAAGATTACAACAATAACTCAGAGGAATTATGATGCTCAATAGCTTACTGATGGCTTTCTAAATTATCATCAGAATAATCAGTGTATTGTTTAGCATGATAAGGAAGAGCATCTTAGCTCAGTCCTGGTAGCCTATCAGATCCAAAAGGGAAAAGTCTGGATATTTATTGGGATTTTGAAGGCTGGTCTAAGGCAGCTCTTTCAGTGGTGAAGGGGCCTGACCCGGGTTAGGATTGTATAGAACCATGCAATAATAGTTTAGGATCATGGTCCTAAAGCTAGACAAGAATTTTGAGGGGAGAATTTAGACGCAAAGTTACAAGTGTTAAGTTTTCTTTCTTTGAAGGGCTGTGTGACTGTCACATGCGGTCTTCACACTGGGCCTTGCTGGGGTTTGTCTGTATTCACCTGACCTGCTTTCAACCTTCGGCATTAACTATACAACGTTTTAAGATGGTGTAACTGCCCTTAGATGTTACTAAGGTGATGGAATTAAGAAGCCCCTAGAGAGGCCAGGTGCGGTGGCACTCTGGGAGGCGGAGACAGGTGGAGCCCTTCAGCTCAGGAGTTCAAGACCAGATAGAACAAGAGGAAGACTCCGTCTCTACTAAGACTAGAAACGCTAGCCCAGCGTTGTGGCGGGCGCCTGTAGTCCCAGCTACTCTGGAGGCTGAGACAAGAGGATGGCCTGAGCCCAAGAGTTGGAGGTTGCTGTGAGCTGTGACTCCAGAGCACTCTACCCAGGGTGGCTGGGTGAGACCCGTGCCCCACCCAGTGGTGTGTTACGTATATTGAGGACCCACAGGTCGGCCTTAGGCCTGTTAATGAGTCACAAAGGACATCAGGCTAAGAAGGCAGGGAACATGATGAGGATGTCTGATCTCCTTTCTCATGGCTAGCAACTGAGTTTGAGGGGATCCCCTGGGCCAAGACGGGGTCCAGTCAGTCAGCCTCTGGAGAGATAGCCTTTAGATTTTATTTTAGTTGACACCACCATAGTTTTCTTGTGCCTCTTTGTCATTCCAGCCACCAGTCCCCTCCTAGGTATTACTGATTTGCTTTCTGTCACAGTAAATTAGTTTGCAATGTTTTTTTTTTTTTTAAGAGACAGAGTCTCACTATGTCACCCTTGGTAGAATGCCATGCATCACACAGCTTACAGCAACCTCTGGCTCCTGGTCTTAGGTGATTCTCTTGCCTCAGCCTCCCGAGTAGCTGGGACTACAGGTGCCTGCCACAACACCCAGCTATTTTTTTTTTGGAGACAGAGCCTCAAGCTGTCACCCTGGGTAGAGTGCTGTGGCATCAAAGCTCACAGCAACCTCCAACTCCTGGGCTCAAGCGAGTCTCCTGCCTCTGCCTCCCAAGTAGCTGGGACTACAGGCGCCCGCCACAACACCTGGCCATTTTTTGGTTGCAGCCGTCATTGTTGTTTGGAAGGCCCAGGCTGGATTCGAACCCGCGAGCTCAGGTGTATGTGGCTGGCACCTTAGCCCGTTGAGCCACAGGTGCCGAGCCCACTCTTGGGTATTTAAAAGGCTCCTTAACCTCCATCAATTGCAAACCCATCCCAGGATTTTCTCCCTTATTGAGTTTGAGAGACGCTAATCATAGCGTTTTCTCTAAGGATCTGGACTATTTGAGAAGAGACACGGCCATCTGCAAAGGGTCATATCAGGAAGCCCAGTAGGGACCCACTGTCCAACTGAGGTTTCTCACGACATCTTCCTAACCAAGGACCTTGGGACACACCTGAGGAGACAGCTGTACATAGCTGGGAGCAGGAAGCAAGAAAGGCCTCTAGACCTCTGAGCCCGGGTATGGAAGCTGGGCAAGGGGAGAGTGCCACCACCCTGATGTCCTGTCTGAGTGGAGCAAACCAGCAGAGGCTCAGCTACCCAAGATGGCCCATTTTCTGTATCTCCTCTCTAGGAGAAACCATCTGTGGCCTGAAGTGGTAGAGAGAGACATAGAAATTTCCTCAAGGAAATAGAAAGATGGTGGCATAGGATTCTTTTTAAGGTGCTCCAAATCCAGTCCTCTTCCAGAATTGCCCATCTCAGTGACTGGCCCAACGTCCATGCAGGATCCAAGCTGGAACCCTGGGGGTCATCGCTGATACCTGTGCCTGCTACACTTATACCCCGCTATCCAATTCATCACCCCAGGCCTGGTGTGGTGGTTCATGCCTATAATCCCAGCACTCTGGGAGGCCGAAGCAGGTGATTGCCTGAGCTCAGGAGTTTGAGACCAGCCTGACCAAGAATGAGACCCCGTCTCTAAAAATAGCCAGGTGTGGTGGTGGGCACCTGTAGTCCCAGCTACTTGGGAGGCTAAGAAAAGATCACTTAAGCCCAAGAGTTTGAGATTGCTGTGAGCTATGATGTCATAGTGCTCTACTAAGGGTGACACAATGAGTCTCCATCTCAAAAACAAAAACAATCCATCACCAGGTCTACTGATTTCATCTTCTAAACACAGTTGGTTCTCATTGCTTGTGGTTGTTATGTTCTATAAAATTGCGGCAAACACTGATTCAGCGAAAACTGAAGCCCTGCTCCTGGGGGAAATACAGAGTTAGGTGGCTGGGGGCCTCTGGTTGCAATGTTTTTGTCAGCTCCTTAGTACATAACTTTGTTTTATGTGTTTCTGTCTAAAAACTCCCTGTTTAATATATATGGTTGATTCATGACCACGGAACACAGGGGCAATAGCATGATAATTCATGTCTGAATGAAGTTTATCTAACTCGCAGATTTTCTCTGTAGGGCACATCACAACCTTTTCATGCTCAGAAAAACTGGACAGCACTTTAGCACTCCACTCCCCCTCCACTTGGGGGCCATCTTCATCAGTGAAATTAACAAAAGTCACAAAGATGCAACCAACAAACACTTTGGCAATAAGTTGGGCCCCAAAGGAAACTAGTTTAAATAAGAAAGCTGAATAAAGAGGGCTTTATTAGAGTAATACCTTGTTGGATCCCAGCTAGAAACTTTAAGAGTTTGAGGTTGCTGTGAGCTATGATGCCACACTACTCTACCGAGGGTGACAAAGTGAGACTCTGTCTCAAAAAAAAAAAAAAATCTGTGCACCCAGTGAAGACCAAAGCAGATAGTACACTTGAACGTGTTGAAAAATTTTTTACCCCTTTACACGTGTCCATGAATGTTCACAAAAGTATGGCAGGTATTGAATTGGGATTACGTATAAATTTTAGTGATTGGGTAAACAAAAAACTTCAGAATATGTGAATAATGAGATTGACCGTATCTCATGAGTGCATCTACTTTCTTTCAGGGGTGTCCAACATTCTTCTTGTCTGCCACAAATTGGAAGAATAAGAGTTGCCTTGGGCCACACTAAAATACACTAACACTGATGAAAGCTGATGAGCTAAAAAAAAAAAAAAAGCTCTGTATGTACTCTTTGTAATATCTGACACCACAGATAAGCAAAACAGGCCTTAAATAATCAGCATGTGGCCCGTGGGCCACAGGTTGGACACCCCTTACGTCATCTGATCTCTTCTTAAGCTGACTGGTCTCCCTCCACTCACTCTGTATATGATCATTTAATTGCTGTCCATTTTCACAAGAGCCCTGCCCCCTGCCCATTTCCCCTATTACATCCCACAGCAGCTGGTAAAGAACTTGACACACCACAAATGCTTTATAAATATTTATTGAATGAACCACTGAATTTCTTACATGTCTCTTTGGTGTGAAGCCAAGAATAGCAAATAGGTTTTAACTCAGATGGCAACTCTGATCAATTGGTGAGGACGGCCTGGAGTCCTGGCAGGTTGGACTGGTGTCAAGGCTCAACGCATGCAGGTTCAACAGGAAAGTATGCACGTGTGGTACCAGTGTCTGGGTTGGGGATGGGAGGCTGCCACTGCTTCAAATGGGGCATTTTGTACCAATTAGTTGCGTAATCGTCACACTGATAGTTCAGGATTGGCATTGTGATCTGTTGTTTTACAGAAGAGGACATTGAAGCTCAGCAAGATTAAATAATTTTCCCCAAGTCACACACATTTGCTAGGAAGTGGTGGGCTTCAAAGCCAGGCAGTCTTGTCCCAGAGCCCCCAGGGATTTCTCTGCACCACATTGGAAGAACAAGAGTTGTCTTGGGCACATGTAAAATAAACAGACACTAACAAAAGCTGAGGAGCAAAAGACAAAGCCTGTGCATACTTTCCATGATATCTGACACCATAGATAACCAAGACAGCCCGGACACTACTGCAACCGCCAGCCCCTTCCTGAAAGCCGGACCTGAGCCTTGGATGGTGAACGGGCAAGGGCAGGCCAGTTGCCAGAGACTCAAGGACAAGGCCCAAGATGTTCGCTCCTCTGTTCTCAACTCTGTCTTTGTGATGGAAGTGACTGCAGCTCAAACTCCCAGCGTGCACGGCGGCCCAAACTAGAGGTGCCCCAGCTGAATCTGCCTTGGCATTCATGTTTACACGCCTCAGGCTGCTCACCATTCACTGCTCTCAGTCAGTTGGAAGGAGAGCTGAGGACAGTGTCAATTTGATTTGTCACCCTTTGCTCCTGTGTGATGGCTCAGCCCATCCCTTTCTGGGATGGAGGCCCAGCAAATGCCTTTTCTGTAGCTCCTCATGGGGTGTCTGGGTGCTGCCTGGAAGGCCATGGAGCAGGGCCCATTGCTGTCCCAGTACCACTGTGGGGACATGAGGCACCTTTTGTGTAACACTGCTGTGCTTTTCCAGCTCCCAGGCGATGTCCCTACAGTGTCCCCTCAGCTGGGGACACAGAGCAAGAGGATGTGCCTTCCACCCAACTAGAGCAGAAACTTCTTAGGGCAAGATTAAGGCTATTTCTTCAACAAAAGAATGTGGAAAACAGGGATGCCTCCCAGAGCAAGCATGATGATTACATGGGTGAACACATACTCGTGCGAGCACCGAGAACAGTGCCTAGAACACAGCGAGGGCTCAGTCTCTGTTGCTGTTATTATCATTACTATTATTGAGACAATGCCCACTATGGAATTAATCATACGCCAGAACTAAATCTGTGCAACCAGGCTGTGCGCAGTGGCTCACACCTGTAATCCCAGCACTATGGAAGGCCGAGGCGGGTGGATCGCCTGAGCTCAGGTTCAAGACCAGCATAAGCAGAGTGAGACCCCGTCTCGACAAACACCTGTAGTCCCAGCTACTTGGGAGGCTGAGGCAAGAGAATCGCTTGAGCTCAAGAGTTTGAGGTTGCTGTGAGCTGTGATGCCATGGAACTCTACCGAGGGTGACAAAGTGAGACTCTGTCTCAAAAAAAAAAAAAAAAATTCTGTGCACCCGGTGAAGGCCAAAGCAGATAATACACTTGAACCTCTTGAAAAGCCCACCCGAGGGGTTGTGGGCACTGTTTTCTGACAGCTTTTTCTTCCCCTCGTGCTGAGAGCGGTTCCTGCTCGGGTGTTGGTTATTGTGTCTGTACAATCTCCTGGCTGGGTAATTGTCTATGCAAGTGCTATTTAGAACGTCGACGCTGTGTATTTAAAGAGCGCCTTGTAATCACGCGTGCACCAGAAAGTCCCTGCACCCACTGGCCAATTATCACAGGGTCACAGGGTCGGAAGGGACAGCGGATACCACTAAGTGGAGCCCTCGGTCCCTGGCGCCAGCCTTGGGGCAGGACCCTGAGCTCAAGCTACGCGCTCACTCAGACACCAAGTGTGGCCTTATCTTGCAAACAGGGGTTTCTGGGGGAAATTTCTTTAAAGAAAAAATATGACCTTGAATCCGATCACTTCCTGAGAGAACATTCAGCCCTATATTTAACTGCCCACAGCTCTGAATCAGTTTGCTATCCCACGTGTCCCCGGGGTTCCAGCTGTGGCACCGTGCGCTTTGTAGGAACGCACAGGCCCTGGGGCCAGCTGTGCCTGGACGAGATTCCCGCAGCCTGGGTCCCCCTGGCTGAGTGGGACACGGAGCACATTCTCTCTACGTCCTGTGACCTGGGGAGAACTTGCTGTGTCCAGTTCAGGACGCAAAGACATTTGTTCAATCCGTTTAACCTCCTCCCCAGCGCAGGCTTTCGGGAGGGCACTCTCAGAGAAACAGCCATCCTCCTCCAACGTTTTCCCCAGGCCAACGTCCTTCATTCTCGGGGTTCAGTGGAGCCGTTTCCATGGTGACAGCCACTTGTTGCGTTTCGAATCTCCCATCGAGGCCCTTGCAATTTGCCAGCTAAGCCACAACTCCCCAGGCGTGTGTGCGCCAGGCTAATAAGACAAAGTCTGTTTTATTTTATCCTTCCCTTTTTTGTCTGCTTTCAGTTGGGGGCAGCCTTACAAAAGAGAGGGGCCTTTTTTGGCTTTCAAAAAGCCTTAGGCCTCTGCTCATTATCCCAGGCGATACGTGTGTTTGGGACGGAACCCGTGTGTGCTCCATTCCTGTGCCGTCTCCAGGCGGCCGCTGGTCTGAGCGAGCCATGGCAACAGCTGGAACGTGTCCCTCTGAGCAGCCCACTCCAGGCACTTTTTTGCACGAGGGTGTGTGCGTGTTGGAACTGGCCCTCCTGCCTCCTTATTTTAAAGGTAGGGTGATTAGATGGATGAGAAGCAATTCCATTGTGAGGCTTAGCATCCTTTATGAGTCGAAATGGTTTTGCCTTCTTCTTAGAGAATCTTCTGGGACACTTAACGTCCGTGAGATTAAGCAGAGCAGCTTGGAGTTGGTGGCTTCCCACTGCCCCGATGTTTCATACGTGGGTTCAGATTGGAGTCAGTCACCCTTTCCCCCAGGGTGAGTTTAGTCTAACAGGTATAAGCCAAGACCTGTAAGAAGTATTAGCGATTTGAGTGAACGACTGTCCTCACGAGCAGAACAACTAAAGAAAGAGATTCAGTAAGAGAATCAGCAGATCAGAGGAAGCCTGGCCACCTTTCTTCCCAACTTCGTGGAAATGCCTCCTGGCCTGCCGTCTTACACCAGCGCCCCTGCGAAGCGCTGTGAGGTTTTCAGCTATTGTATTAGGGGAGTCTGGGTCTCCCTAATGTTTTGCAACTTCTGCTGCAGGCATCTTGTTGTTTGTTGCTGTTGAGCTTTTGCAGGAATCGCTAAAGAAAACTCTTTGGGTCCGAGTGGATTTGCTGTTTTGCGCGTGGCCAGCCGTTCAGTACAGGCGCACCGAAGGACAACATTCTTCTCTTTTAGGAGACAGCAGGTCCAGAGTAGCAGCTGACTGGGGTGCAGAAAAGAAGGGCTCGGCCTTCAGAAGAATGCCTGAATGCTCTGCCTGTCTGGTTTCATCATGGGTTTTAAGTGAATACTTGGAAAGGGAAAACAGAGGGATGTAATGATCCAAAGCCCGGGGCTCCTTGGCTGCAAGTATACCAAATACTTCAGCAAATGAACGCGCAAATCAAGGGCAGCTTGTAAAACGGCGTCTCAGCACAGATCTCTTTTAAAGGCAGGCGAAAGAAAAAAGAGGGAAATGATTTACATTCAAAGTCAGGGTTCCTAATAGCAAATAGGAAAATGGAACAGGTAGCGGCAGAAGAGAGAAGCCCGTCAGGCGGCGTCTGGAATGGATAGGCCGCCAGCAAGTTTAGCACACCAGGGGTCCTGAGCTCTCTCCAGAGCCTTCTGGCTTTTAGAAAAGTGGCTCTTAGGCAGCTCATCGGGTTGGATGACCCACTCCTGTCTGGAGCAGTTCTCAAAGGGCCCAAGGCTACAGAAGTCTGGAGCTGGTTTTCCGATGAGTTCTTCGGCTTCGATCACACCTTGATCATTAAGAAATGCTTCCATTTCAGCACAACTCAACCCAAACCAGTTCGGGCAGTAAAAAAGCAGGTGGATATGCCTAACAGGAAAACCCAGAAGCAAAGAAGGGTTGAGCTGGTTGGATCAAGTGGTTCAATGGTACCACCAAGGGCTGGGTATCTTTTCCCTTCCTGCTCTGTCTCCCGTGGTGTCAGGTTTATTCCAAGGCTGGCTTCTTTCTTGGTTGCAAGGCAGATGCTGATTGTCTTCAGGGTGCCGTGCTTCCTCAGCCGTGTTCCAAGGGAGGGAGTGAGAACCTGTCCCTCCCTCAAGCATCACACCAAAGTCCTGTCCTCTGGGTGTGCACTTGCAACTACTGTGGCCAAGGAAAGGCGGGGGGATTGCTTTAGGCTCAGACAACAAGCCAGCCCTGAAGTCATCACAGAGGCAAGGTGGGTAGGATTCTGACACTTTGCCTAATCAGGATTTCTTCTGGGGCTGAGGGTAGGAGGCAGTTGCACCCCAAACAAAGGGCTTTGTCACTAGGAAGATCAGGGCTCTTGCTAAGGAAGGTCTGAGTGCTATCAGAAAGAAGGAGGCAGGTGGGCCTAGGGCTTGGGGGTAAGCAATGACCTTGTGCTGGTTAAGCAGTGACCGTGTGTTGACTCCAGGTCCCAATCCTTTGGGAGTAGAAAAGACTAGAAGGAGGAGAGAGGAGCAGAGGGTGGAGTAACATCCGGAACCCTAGGAAGTAAGAGAGGGAATGGAGTCAGTTTCATAGCCCAACCCTTCCTTCTTCCTCCATCTGTCCCCAAACCGGGACCAGCACGGAAGACTGTGTGTTTCCTTACATCACCACCTGCCAGTGTAGAACTTGGGTTTAGTTACTTAACATCCTCATCTGTAAAATGGGGGCAGTAATAATATCCATCTCACAGGATTATGGCAAGGATTACATGACTTACACTGACAATATAGAAAGCACTTAGAGCACTGTATGACCCAGAGTAGGTCCTCAACAAATATTCACTATTCTTATCCCATTAAAAAAACAAACAAAACCTGGCCCAGGCATGGTGGCTCATCCCAGCAAGTTGGGAGGCCAAGGCAGGAGGATTGCCTAAGGCTGGGAGTTTAAGACCAGCTTGGGCAACATAGCAAGACCCTATCTCTACAAAAACAATTAAACAATTAGTCAGGCATAGGGGCAGCTACTTGGGACACTGAGGCAGTTCCCAAGACTTGGGAGTTCTAGGTCCCAGTGAGCTATGATTATACCACTGCACTCTAGCCTGGGTGAGAGGGCAAGACTCCATCTCATAAAAAATTAAAAATGAAATAAAATTGATCGTGGTGATGGTTACCTACATCTGTGAAGATACTGAAAACCATATATTGGACACATTAAATGGGTGAGTTGTATGGTATGTGAATTATAATAATGAGGTTCAATAAAGAGGTTATAAAAACAAAAAACCGTAAGGGGTCATCTTTAACAATGAAAGGTGTGAGCTGGTGGATACCCACCCTGTCCTGTCATCCTTTGGAAGGACAATTCTGGGGGACGTTATGTTTCCAGAAGGTTCTGGAGGAATCAACCCCTCCTGTCTGGAGCAGTGATTGTGATACTGCTCCCTGGCATTGTCATTTCTTCCTTAACTGTCACTCCCTCTGCTTTCTCACTCCCATTTCCTGGAATCACCATCCTGATAAAAAACTTACACTAAGGCGGGGCCTGTTGCTCAGTGGGTAGGGCGCCGGCCCTGTATACCAAGGGTGGTGGGTTCAAACCTGGCCCCAGCCAAACTGCAACGAAAAAATAGCCCAGCATTGTGGCGGGGGCCTGTAGTCCCAGCTACTTGGGAAGCTGAGGCAAGAGAATCGCCCAAGCCCAGGAACTGGAGGTTGCTGTGAGCTGTGACGCCACAGCACTCTAATGAGGGCGATAAAGTGAGACTCTGTCTCCACAAAAAAAAAAAAAAAAAAAGAGAGAGACTTACACTACATAAAATCTTATCTCAGGTTCTTGGGAGAGCCCAATCCAAGAAAGCATGCAATTTACATATAACAATATTAAACCATATATATATATTTAATTGTAAGTTTATTTATATAAAAAAATATATTTTTGGTTCTGCTTTTCACTTCAATCAGATTGTTACCTCTTGTGGAAACAGACCTCAACTTAAACATAGTATTCAGATCCTGTACCAATGGAGGAGAAGACCAGTGCTACTGAGCTGTTATACAGTAGGTATTTGCCTACATTTTCTCATTTGATCCTCCAGAGAACTCTGGGAGATACTTATCATTATGTCCTCTGGGCTTGAAGAGGCGTTGGCTCAGCTCAGGGAGGTGAAGCTCACTGGATGCCCCGAGGACACACAGCAAAAAGTTCACTGAGTTTACAAGAACACAGGCCAGTACAAGGCCAAGTGAGAATATCTACCTGGGTATGTCTGAATCCCAGGGGCTCATAGAAATACGTAGAATTGATGCTTGATGGTAAACAGTAGCCAAATGGAGACTTTACCCTTTGCTGGTGGTTTTTTTTTTCCCAGGAATCAAATCATGCAATTTTAAAATGCAATACTGAAAGTGGTATTGGTATGCTGGTAAATATTTAGCATCTGGCAGTATGAGGGAAAACAAAGTCCTATTTTTGGTGTTGGCCCATTTCTGTACTGTCACTACTTCTCCTCTGGCTGGCTGCAAGATGCCAGGGTGGAACTGGGAAGAGATGGAGTGCACCATTAGACATGTGTAGCATTTCTACTTATAAGAGCAATAGATGGACATGACCTCAACAGCATAGGTAGCAGTAAATGTAGAAAAATAATTAGGAAGGGTCTTGCTTTGTTGCCTGAGCTAGAGTATAGTGGCATGATCATAACGCACTGTAACCTCAAACTTTTGCACCCCAGCAATCCTCTCGGAGTCTCACTGTGTTGTCTATTCTGATCTTGAACTTCTGGTCTTGAGTGATCCTCTTGCCTCTACCTCCCAAAGTGCTGGGATTGTAGGCATGAGCCACCATGACTGGCCCTATTATCTTTTTTAAAAAATACAATTTATTGATTTGTAAGTTCATATAATTTAATTTTTAATAATGATATGTTTGGCAACTGACTTGCAGAATTCCTGGAAATTTAATATTCAATTGTCATAGGCCAGGATGAGCTGGCTTTAGCATACCTCAAGTCTATGTCTTGGAAGGGAGATAAATAGAAACTGTAATAATGAATTTATCATCAAAATTTGTCTCAGAAGGTAGGAGGTAGGTGAATCCCTTTTAGGGGCTGGATTATTCCCTGATTCTAAAAACTCAAGGTGATTATCTGTAGTTAAGGGGGAATGTTCTTTGCTGCAGCACTGCCTGGTGGAAATTCTTATGAAGATACTGTCCAATAGAGTAGCCACAAGCCACATGTCAGCTCTTGAACACTTGAAATGTGACCAGTGTGGCTAAGGAACAAAAAAAATATATTTTTTTACAGAGTCTCACTTTGTCATCCTAGGTAGAGAGCTGTGGCATCACAGCTCACAGCAACCTCCAACTCCTGGGCTTAGGCGATTCTCTTGCCTCAGCCTCCCGAGTACCTGGGAATACAGGCGCCCACCACAACGCCCAGCCATTTTTTGTTGCAGTTTGGCTGGAGCCGGGTTCGAACCCACCACCCTGGGTATATGGGGCCGGTGCCCTACCTACTAGGCCACAGGTGCTGCCCAAGGAACAACATTTTAAATTTAATTTTTTTGGCTTGGCGCCTGTGGCTCAATGGGCTAAGGTGCCAGCCACGTACACCTGAGCTGGCGGGTTCGAATCCAGCCCGGGCCCGCCAAACAACAATGACGGCTGCAACCAAAAAATGGCCAGGCGTTGTGGCAGGCGCCTGTGGTCCCA
>CAUYON010022189.1:0-12275 GCA_963573935.1 Arctocebus calabarensis | reverse complement strand
TGGTGATGTGCTCTGTACCTTTTATTTGTATCCTTGGGGTCGCAGGTCGCTCCAATAGGGTTGATGTGCGTTCCTCGACCTTGTCTCTTGACTCAGCTCCAAACCTTTGGCTTTCTTGCTAAATTTCTGTCCTTTAACTCTCCTTCTGGACAGGAGTATCTGCAGAAAGCTGGCTACAGACCGCCATCTTGGCTCCTCCCCCCAATTATGATGTCTTATTACCCAACCAACATCTCTGTATTCATAAGATATTGTTAAATTCCTTGTCAAATATACATGTGTATACATACACTAGAGTGAAATCATCATCTAAATTTTGTATAAAACAAAGTGTATTAAATAAATCATATGTATCCCCGAATATTCTGAAGTAAAATATCCAAATCAAGTAACCAAAGTAAAAAATATTGCATAAAAATGGCTAAGTGTTTTGTTCTGATGCTCTTTTTTGTTTTCCTTTATTTCTCTTTTCTTTCTCTTTTGAGCAGTCTTTTTAAAATAAGATTCTTATAAATTATGCAATATCAACATTTGGATATTAATCTCCTGCTATATGTCTATTTTTATTTGAATAAAGTGTCTACTTATCCTTATTTTCTTTCTTCTAGATACTTTAGGTCATGTTAAATAATTATTCAAAAACTTAAAGCCATGCCTTTACTTTTAGTTTATTGGATGACTTCTAGAATTAATTGCAAGTCCAAGCATGTATTATTTTAGTTAACATAAAAATACTGCAGGTATTTTTGTTCATATTGTTGACTACCTAGGAGTAAAAGTTATGGTCAATTTGCATTTCTTTTCATCTTTATTTCAAACAAACTGGGAATGAGTCATGATTGCTGGTCACTCACTGTAAGGGAAAGATAAGACTCTCTTCCCCACTCCTCTCCCCATTTGAATCACTTCAAACCTCAAGAGCAGTTGTAATGACCAAAGACTAAATGAGATCTTCAGTATTTCATAATGGAGCACTAATTGTAAGAGTAGAGCTTTTAGTGGGAGGATTAAAGGTTTATGAGCAGAACTAGAAAGAAATATCTCTTTTCATGATCTATCCCATTGTTTTTGTCCATCTTTCTCCTGTAAATGGTTTTGTAAAGCCAACCTTCAAATGTCAGCTTAAAGGGTACACCACCATCCTTGGAAAGCCAAGTAGAGCACCCTATGTAAGTTACACAGGAAAAGTCATTGCAAACGTACACGGGTTGATAAATGTTTTTTTTCCCTCATGCCTTTCTGGGGAAACTCAATTTTACTCAAACATTTGTTACCCAAATGTTCCCTAAATCACTAGGACCAACTAGCTGCTTCCAATATCCCAAGTTTTCCTTTGTGGCAAGAGAGATGTTCAGTGTGTGATTTTCTGTCACCTTTTGGAGTCTCAGAAACTTATCCAGACATTTTGGTGTATAATTTTCATTGGCCACGTACTTTTGAAAATAATTACTTAGATATAGTTTACCAAGTTCCAAAAGTATCTGAAGTTCTTTTTACCTACCTTATAAGCATATTAAGCTATATTTAACCAGCATGATGAAACCCTATTTAAAAACTCATTTATAACCTCTATATGTGCTACTCACAGTACTTTTTATTTAAATAGTTAGTGTTTATTATTTTCATTGTTAAAAAAACAGAAGTTCCTCACTTGATTATTGTAACTTCAAGAATCATTATATATTTGCCAATATCAAGCTTATAAAAATTTGGGATAAGTTGCTTAATTTTCGGGAAGGACTTCAAGACTTCTTTTGTCTTGGGGACTTGTATTAAACAAGGTGTTTCTGTTTTTTGTGGTTATCGCAAGATACAAACTTCGCTGTGAGTATGACACATGCACATTTAATTGTAACGGTGGCAGGGCAGGGCGCCAATTTTCCTTGGGCTTGATTTTTTAGTCCCTGTGTTCACTCTGTGTCTTTTCTTCACACAGTCCTTGTACATGTCACTCCCACTGCCCAGATGCCCTCTTTAACTCTTCCCCCATCCAACTCACATGTCTCCTTCAGGTTATAGGTTAGGCATCAGTTTAGCAGGGAAGCTTACTCTGACTGCCAACCTCCCAGTCTCCCTTGCTGATTTTTTCTTCTTTATTAAGTAGCAACTATATCATTGTAGTAATTAACTTTTGTTTAGTAGTTTACCGTTTACAGTGACTCCTTAGATAGGATACTTAGTATTCTTAGATAGGGTACTTCATCTGATTATCTAAGCCTCAAAACAAACTCCCGTAGTAGTAAGTTAATACTATTGTTTCCACTAAATAGAAAATAAAGCTCAATCTCAGATCTTTGAGAATTGACCATGATGAGACATTCAGCAGTGGTTACACTAAGATTTGAATGCAGAACTTCTGATGACAAACTCCTTTATATTCACATCCCATTACCTATAACCTTGTAGAGAAGAAAAGACAAATTTCTATGTAAATTTTCTTTCTCTATTTATATTTCCACCATATTTTAAAAAGCTGTTATATTTAATCTCTAGTGTGGTTTATGAAATGAGATTTTTTTATATTGTTAGAGTAACTGTCACTGTATTTGATATTCATTTTATAGTATTTGAGTATTTCTCACAAAATAAATAAATACTCAGCCAGTTTTCAATTTCATAATAGCCAGAGGCAGTCATAGTTGATTTAGTAGATAAGGGAGATAGAAAAAGAGATACAGAGGACAGAGTAAGAATCTAAATCAACAGCAAAACAAAGTAAGCACAGGTTGAGACCCAACATTTCTCTTTCTCAAAACCTCCTCTACTCTGGTTAAATATTCCTTGGCATTCCAGCACTATTGCTGTAGCCTAAGTACCACCAACTCCCAAGAGCCAGTTGTGAAATTTTTAGAAATTTTGTGAAATGGAGACTTAAAAATTGGCATGGTGGGAATATTTACACCATAGATATCAGCAAGTAGCATAAATCAGAGCCTTTCCCCATTAGAGCCAGTTCAACAGCACAATTCAGCTGTTGTCTGCACTTACAACTAGATATGATATTTTTAAGTGACTATTCCATGAGAAAAAATAATTCAATAAAAAAAAATTAAGAGGAATAAACTTTTGGGCGGCACCCGTGGCTCATTGAGTAGGGTGCCGGCCCCACATGCCGAAGGTGGCGGGTTCAAACCCGGCCTCGGCCAAATTACAAAACAGAAAAATAGATAGGCATTGTGGCGGGTGCCCATAGTCCCAGCTACTTGGGAGGCTGAAGCAAGAGAATAGCCTAAACCCAGAGGCTGGAGATTGCTGTGAGCTGTGTGATGCCACGGCACTCTACTGGGGGTGATAAAGTGAGACTCTGTCTCTACAAATAAAAACTAATAATAATAAGAGTAATAAACTTTACTTGCGTTTTTTGTGTCTTTCAGGGTCTCCTTTACTACTTCATTCTATCATTACAAATAGCCTATGAAAAGAGTGGAGAAGGCACTAGTTATTATCAGTTTTATTCCTGAGTAAACTGAGGATCCAGCTGACAGAGCTGGGACTGCTGGTAGTGAGGCTGGAATCAAACATTTCTGTGTCTTTCACCAATGCCCTGTCTGCCCACTGAGAGTACTTCATTAGGGTAACAATTTGTGCTTTGAGGCAACAGGGCAGAAACACAGAAGCTTTGGGCAGACTTTGCCACACTTGGAAATGGATGGGAATTCTGTTTTTGTTTTTCCACTTAAAATCTGGAATGCTTTTCCTTAAAAAAAAAAAAAAAAACTACATGACCATGTGCTAATGTGGATTTTTTTAGCCCTGGGTTGCCACAACCCTGTTTATTTTCTCTTAAATGTTAATTTCTAATTTGAAAAACCTGCTCAGAGAATAAACATTGAACTCTTCAAGACTATTTTTAAATATCTTCTTGGTTGCTTGGTTAATTTGTGTGTGTATACATGCTAGATTGACAGACAGTTCTAAAGATTGAAGCCATTTATTTATCCTTAGTTTAGAAATAGTACTAAAAATGTTTTTTTCAGACATGCCCAGGCAGCCTCTTGGGGTGCCACATTCATGGCAGCATGGCATTAATGATGCCAAAAGAAAAGAAATAGTGAAATTCCTTTATTTTTATTTGTTAGTTTTGTGTCTACAAAGGTAAAACACATACAGATCACTTTGATCATGTTCCCTGATTGTTAGGGTTTTTATCACATATTGAACAAAAAAAGTACCCATATTAGACGGATAGCCTTGGCTTTACAAAAATATGAGGAAATTTGCTCACATCCAACTGCACTCTTGACCACATCTCTCTTCACAGCTGAATTTGAAAAGCATGAGGCAAATTATTGGGCCATCGTGAGCTTATTATACTCATACTCTGTGACTTCATTTGCTACTCAAAAGCATATTAGGTGGTAATTATAGAATCGCCCATCACCTTTGCCATCCCAGTATCAAAAAAGCACCATTACTCAAAGATTATTTGTTGAGAGGCTATGCGATATAGAAGCATTAATACTTTAGCATCAGATAATATTAATTTTAGTACCTCGAAAAGTATTATGTGCATGAATAAATGAATGAATAAATAAAATAAATGTTTTAATTTATGATTTCATGACTCCACAAGTGGATGATATTAGGCTAGGTATTCAAAATTTCAGACATTGGTAATTATGGTAATTCTTATACTACAGGGCTATAGCAAGTCCTGGAGAAAATAAAGTACACATGAGTGTTTCATAAATTGATATATATTACATTTATATAAATATGGCATTTTATATGAATTCTTTTTATACCTTAAAAAATAGGATGATATTTCTATCATTATGGAAAAAAATTCACAATGGATCATTCCTCAGACAGGTTGGTTATACACTCCTATTTATTTAATATTCTGTGAGTATTTTCCCAAACAACAAAGTAAATTCTATTCACCATTTGATTATATGTATTAAAAAGAATCAGTTTTGTGCTACTGGTATTTTGGTATCTAGATTTATATATTTAAATGAATTTCAATGTGAAGCCATGTCACTAGATTTCTAATACATTACATGAGACCAAGCAAGTTCTTTTCTTTTTCTTCACATCTCTCAAGTGGCAACAATTAATTTATAGTGTGTATGTGCTTTCAGCATCTGTGAAGTTCTCCTGTGGGTTGCTCCATTGAGAGTAAAGCTTTACAAGCTGAAATGTGAATGAAGTAGAGCAGTTGCTAGGAAGAGATGGAAAACATTACGCCCTTAATTATGTTTCCACACCTGCATTGATGAATTCCATTTTTGGAGAGAGAGGGAGATGTGGAGGCAATTAAAGAAGTTGCTGCATGGGCCCTGTTGGTGATGAGTCATTATAGCGTTCACTAGGGCATTATAGTATGGAAGGAGATTCGAGAGCTAGAGAGGGAGAAAAAAGCACCAGGTACTCAATTACTGGTTGTGGAGGTTAGAGTTAAAATGGAATCATGGCATTCAGTTAATAGAATCTACATTAATATTGTTCCTGATGGACACACTCCTGTTTGAAAGGCTATTTACATAAAGAAATTAACATAATTTTGTTACTTTTAAAATAATGATTGTAAAGACTAACAGGTTACATTTCAAAAGTGAACTTGTTTAATTAGTGTTCCCATTTCACCAACATACATCTCCATTTAGGCAGCCAATTCAAGGTCCGGCACATTTGCTGAGAGCATCCTCTGTGTGGGAAGCCGCGTGGTGCTGGTTGTTTAACACTGTAGCCTCGGGAGACGGTTTCTTCCTTTTGGTACTTGTTCTACTTTGGAAATAACTGAAAAAATCAATCTGTTTTCTGACTCTCACTCCTATTTCGTGCTTCTTGAGCAGACGCCAGCTTGCCGTGTAACACTGCACAAAGGCTGATTTGCAGGAGGCCTGCTACATCCCCAGGGCTGCAGTTCATGCGGCCACGAATGCATTTCAGGCAAAATAGAAAGAATGTTGTGATTCATTTGAGAAAGAAAGAACTGTTTTCTCAATATTTTTAATAAGAACCATTTCAGGAGTGCTTAACTTAACAAGACATGGATGGGAGCCCACCACAGAGCCATCAGCAGTGTCCCTTCTTCCACAATAGACTGGCGACTTCAGAGCAGGAGATTTCATGTGTGTGGACATGCAACCCTTCTAATAGAAATGCACACAAAGTGAAGGTTACACTTTCCACATGTTAAATATTATCATATAGGGCATTTGACTTATTTTTCATTCATTAGAAAAATGAGTGATAGGAAATACTAGGAGACAGATGGTTAGGTCCCATTCTGATGTCATTAAAAGAAACTTGCACAGATTTTGCTCAGTGCAGTAAGATGAGAGATCGTTTAGTGAAAAACACATTTATTAAATAAACATTTTTCTGTGGAATGTTTGGGCATAAATATTTTCATTGTAATTGAATATTTCCTACTATGTATGGTACTCATATTAGAAAACAACAACAACTAGCTCACCCCGGCATCTAGGTTGCTTTCATCATTGTTAATAAGTGCTGAGATGCTTAAGATTGATTGATTGGTTTTACTGGCACCAATCAAGGGCCATAAATTTCTTCTTAGTGTTCTTGACTGTTTTTAGCATCTAAGGAAACCATACCTTCTCTTTCTTTTAGTGACTATCACTCCCAAATTTGCATCCCAACTAGTTTAAATGTGAGCTTATTTCTTAGAGTTGTTAACTAAAAAGTTGAACTCATAGATGTGGAGAGTAGAATGGTGATTAGCAAGAGCTGGGGCAGTGGAGGTGGGAGGGAATGTAGGTCACAGGATACAATATTTCAATTAAACAAGAAGAATAAGTTCGAGAAATCTAACAATATGGTGACAATTGTTAAAAACAATATGTTCTTGAAAATGATAGGAGAGAAGGTTTGAAGTGTTATCATCACAAAATTGTTAAGTCTGTGAGGTAATGCATGCATTAGTTAGCTTGACTTAGCCATTCTGCAATGAATAATAAAATTTCAAAACATTGTACATGATAAATATATAAATATATATATATAGGCTATTAAAAAGGAATTCATGTCTTTACTGGTTTTATAGTTTAAAAAGTTTAAAAGCTTCCCAATCATTTGTAACATTTCAGATAGGCAATTGCTAATAGTTTGAAACTGAATAGTGGAGAACTTCCCTTGGATTGTCTGTAGCCAGATTCTGGTTCCATTAGCGTAACTGGTCCCTGTGTCTCTTTCCTAATTCAGGAAGTAGCTATGATCATTCAGTTTTGGAGTTTTGTTTTAGAATTTACCCCATAAGGACTGTACATAAAAAGGATTAGATGAAATAACTCATGCTTAAGACTTAATAGTGTAATCCTTGTAATTGTCAAAAATGCTAGCTTAACACACGTGCATACACACACAAACACACCACAGAATATGCTAATGCTGTTCAACTTCAGATAGACAAGACCTTCCCAAAGCAATTACAGTAGGCTGTGAATTGTTTACTGGGGAAAGTATGCTGACATTACTTCTTTACTTTTCAGTTCTTCCTGACTTATCAATCAAATATTTGTCATCTCCCTACAATGTGTATTTAACTTTTCTGGGAGCTTAGAAAAATGTTAAATGGTATAAAATAGTTTCTCTTAAGAAGTTACAACCTAGACACAGAGATGCCACCTTATTAGAAGAAAAAGTAGTTCTCTTCAGACCAATTGAAACTGCTTTCTTTGACTTAAGTCCTCAGCTACAACAATGCACCTAGGTTTTCAATCACCAAAGAATTTAATCAAAGCTTCCCAATTCTGAAAATTTCCACCCAATGATTTCAAAAATGTCAAAATATTTTTCTCCTGCTGAACACCAATGCAATTCTACAACTGCTATCCAGATTTCTGACCATGAATAAAGCAGTTCACTTCTATGAACCTCAATTCTTAATTTGAAAATCAAGAGTTCAAAAAAGGAAAAAACCGTAGAGGTCTTTGGCAGCAGGAGAAGATAATGGCAACTCTGCTGCCCAAGGTATCCTGAAGCTCTGTGAGAATTTATCTCCATCTTTGCTAACCTGGGATCAAACCATCTTGATTTCTTATCTTCACATACCTCAAAATAATACTTTTGAAGCTAAACAATCTATGAAAAATCATATGGATGTCAAAATCAGTGACTATTTCTAAAACTGAAGCAAAAAAGTAGGTCAAACATGGATAGTGCCTCAAAAGAATCACATATTTTCTACTCTCGCCATTGGAGACTTTCCATCTATCTGGGAAAATTCAAAGAAATAAATATAAATATATCTTTTACATGTTTAAGTGAAAACACAAAAGTGTCATGTTTGAAGGCTTTCTATGTATCTAAGGTACAAAAAATGTATCTTTGGCTCTAGTAAGCATTGGAAGCAAATGCCCTGAGAGATATACACAGAGAGAAAATTAGAAATGTTTAAAAGTTTTGATGAAAATCTAAGAAACATTTCTCTATGAATGACTTGCCAAGACTATTTGCATCACCAAATATAAAAGTTTCACCTTTAACCCTCAAGAACCGGTGAGTTAATTTTATCCATGCTTACATTTCAAACAAAATTAGTCACAATTTCAAACAATTGTGATCTAAATAAAAGTAAATTCTAAGAAGTGAGAGGATAACTGCTAAACAGAAACTATACCTTTTAATCCCTCATTGTTCTTTTTTAGGAACTCAGGCCCCAAGGGAACCCTACTAAGATAGGCAGGAGTCTGTGCATTATTGTGGAGAGGCAACAATTAGTTTTTGTGCTGAGACCTCTACCCATAGACAGTATGAGTTTGGGAAAAAAATAGTTAAAAACAGTTACAAAAAATAAAAAATAGTTACAGTTACAAAAGATAAAAAAGGAGCAAAAGTCAAGCCATTTCTTAAGTTCTCCAAGTCACCAGTGGTTCGTAGACATTGTTAACCTTGAAGGTTAGCAAGTCGAATAGTGTGGACACAAAGTACAGCAGTTCCACATGTGTAGGCCTCCTGTGATGACTACAGATTATGTTCTTGAGTCTAGTGGAGCCTCTCACTCCAAGCCCCAGAGGAAGAGTCCATCAGTGGTACCCACCATGGCTGGAGAACACTCAGGGCAAATGGGCAATGGGTTACTGGCACCTTGACCCTCAAAGCCTGGCTCTGATCCTTGATTTTGCCTCATGTTTGCCCCTTACTTGAATGTTCCAGCATGTCACATTTCTCCAGGAAATCAAATTAGTCTTATCTTATTTTCAGCTGAAAAGATTCTGTACTCCCCCGTCCCTCTCAACCAATTTCTTCATGTACCTGTGAACTGATGCCAGGTACACATGGCATGGAACATAGGTGATTCCTGAAGTACCTGGCACCCTGCATTTAAGGCTGAGCTGTGTCTTCTGCTGATGTAGTCTTAGTGCCTCTTAGCTTCTTGGGCTCTTACTCTGACTCTGGAATAGTCAGCACTGAGCTTTTGGATACAAATTCAGGGCTATGACTACCTGGCCACCTTGGCCACAAGCCCAGTTCATGGGCTGCCTGTATTTAATTTCTGATTAAATATACAGTGTATACAGACGAAGACAGATCCTATTAGGGGCTTATTACACGATTAAAGACAGAAAGATAGAAATATAGAGATGCTTAAATCCTAAAAAAAAAGAAAATTCTGAGAACCTCAGTTTTAGTGTTCTACACACACACACACATGGATTAGAAAACTATCCTTCAAATTACATTAAAAGGTACTTTTTAACTGGGCAATAAAAGGAAACAAAAAGAAATAATAAGCATTTTCATATATTTTTACTTGTCTGTCATCTTGCTTTTAATATAGTACTTAACAGAACTTTAATTAAACATGGTGACCATCCTTTGAATTGAATAATATTTCACTTCAACTGAATAATATTCACTTATTGGGGAATACTTTTGTAATCTTATGACTAATCATTTTTATTTTCAAAATTTATAATTCCAATAATTGTAAGAAATATGTTCAACAATTAGTAACATGTGGAAATTGATTTATTTGAATTCAAATAATCAGTATTTTAAAGTGACAATTTTAGTCAAGGCATGTTCTGTTTAATTTTCTTAATGAAACATTACACAAGATTTTTCTCATCTTTACTTCAAAACTACATAGAAGTACCATAACGATGACTATGTACTTTTCTGAAGACAGGAATTTTATATCTGAATTTTACACTCAAAACATTTATAGAATAAACTTCTACAATCTTAAGAAATGTGCAATATTTATATCTTCAGGATTTAGAAAGTAATAACAGCATCAGTAGAATTTATAATTGGTTTGAAAGGAAATTCACTTAGATGGAAATATCAAATTAGATATCATCATTTTGGTTTATTTCATGGCCAAAACATGTTATTTGTTGTTTGAAAGTGTCTGTACACAAATGTATTGAAAATATGATTAATTTCTTCATTAAACATCATTATACTTTAAGCAAAAAAAATATGGTAATATGGTGACAGATCTATAATGAGACTAATACTTAGCTGATAACAAGGATACTAATATTAAATTAGTAAATTAAACAATAGCTATCTTTCAGGTACTCTGCTAAGTGTGTCACCTATATTAAAGCATTTAATCTTCAGAACAATCCTATGAGGAGATATGCCATCCCAAATTTCAGTTTTATTTGAGAAAGTAGGGTTGAGTAGGAAGGATTAGGAAAATAGAGATTTTTTAAAAATCCTTCAGGTAAAAACTAAAAGAAAAACTTAGCAGTTGTGCTATGTTTGGCTGATGTTCAAAAGCAACTAGTAAATCTTTCCTGTCCCAAGAAACCTACTGTGTGCTCACAAGGGAATGGTTTGTGTGTCTCATTGATGTCTTTATCAGAGTCAATTGAACAGTCCCATGGAATAGAGAAACAACTGCCAATTCTGGACAATTGTGATTGCTAGAAGATGGTGACTATGAATCACTAACATGTATGCCTCTTATTGTGCTTAAAACTGAGGATTATTTGGGGTGAGTTCAGTCGGAATGGCAGAACATCTTGTCGCTGACGTTTAGCACACACTGTAAGAGGCCCTGAGGAATCCTGTCGCATCAGGAGTGACTATATGAGGACCATTTAACTCCAAAATCTGAAGAGTTGGGATGTCTGTGACCAAGACTTTATGAAATTACTTGTTCATGATTTGGCAAACTGAATTTCCTTTCACAATTTGGAGAGCTGAATTTCTGCCAAGAAAGGTAGATTTTAGAGACTAGTGTTATAAGAGAAAGAAAATATGTATTTAACAACTTACAGAAAATGGTAGAGATGGGCTTTCATTTCCATGGCATGATAGTCAAGTTCCTTTTGTTCCCTGCAGATCTTCTCTCTGCCCTCTCCACCTACCCTCAACCAGGAAAACTGCCCTGTGCAGATTATATCACCTGAGTTCCTGTGGCTTCTGATTTCTGGTTGAAGGAAGCCAATGGGGAGAGTTATCAGGAAACAGGTAAAGGGAAAGAGCAAGAGGCGAGCATTCGTTCCCCTGGCTCACACCCTGAAAAGCTGTCTTACAGTGGCCATGTCCCTTCTCTGAAGGTCTCTGTCCCTCCAGGTTCAGGCAACTGACTCTTCTCCCTTATTCTTTTACATCCAGGAAAGTTAACAGTGTGTCCAAACTCCCACATTTTCCCTTGTTGTAACCCTACATGCACACCTTTGAATATGACCCACTATAAAGAAATCTTCATTGAAATAGTCGTTTGGGGTTCATTGTCTGGTTTCTATTAGAATACTGATTTACAGAATCATCAACCCACCCTTCCCAAATATAAATAGCCCTCGATTTACTATGTGTCTCTCTTTTCTGCCATCCTTTTTAGAATAATTTTTGTTAAATCTCAGGTTAAACTCTAGGATTTTACTTTTCTGGCTTCTGACATTCTCTCATATTCCACAAGACCATTGTGACCCCTCTTTTTATTCATTGCTTCATGTTAATGTCCAAACATGTTCCTGCTCTTGCTATTCACATAATTTAGCTTCTTAAACATAAAAATCTATTAAAGAAAAATGGATTTCAAAAATTAAAAATTCCCTGTGAACATAAGCTGCAAACAGCATAAATGACTTCTGCTATTTGTAAGAGACCTTGATAACACATTAGTGCTATATGACCATAAGCACCAATGTGGAAGCAGCTTTGTCACTTGAGACTAATATGTTTTAGGTTAAAAAAAAAAGTGTTGGGGGAGGAGCCAAGATGGCGGTCTGTAGCCAGCTTTCTGCAGACGCTCCTGTCCAGAAGGAGAGTTAAAGGACAGAAATTTGGCGAGAAAGCCAACGGTTTGGAGCTGAGCCAAGAGACAAGGTCGAGGAACACAC
>CAUYON010022182.1:0-14670 GCA_963573935.1 Arctocebus calabarensis | reverse complement strand
TCTGCATATCGACGATAATCGAGTTTTGCTCCAGAAGCATCAAGAAATTTAGCTACTGCTTCCAAATCAGTACCAGTTTCAGTTAAGCCTTGAATAATACAGTCTTGAAACTGAGTAGGGTCAAACCTCTCTTTTTCATCTGGGGGAGGAGGAAAGACCCACAACGTGTAGTTTTATTTATTTATTTTTTTCACAATAGGGAAAGTTTATCTTTTTCATAATGTACATTCAAAGGTAAATTTGGGGGGCTAATTGATTCATAATTGATTGGTTCAGTGATATCATCACAGGCCCAAGTTTTTACTGTCACTTCACTCTGCCACTCACTGTGTGCTGGTATGTCCTTAGACAAGCTTTGCAGGGTGGCAGAAGTAGTTCCAAGTGTCACATCCAGGCCAGGCATCACATATCTCTTTTCCAAAACGTATAGTTTTAAAAGTTTTTCCAAACTGCTAGGAAACTATCACCTTATGAAGCTGTTAACTACTCAATAAGTTAACTAAATTCATCAGAAATTCATTTTTTTTAAGCAGCTGGAAAAAAAGCAACCTAAGCTAGACTATCTAAGACTTGCAAAAAAGCAAATAGGACAGGAGACTGAATGCATATCTTTTGCAAGTTTCCCCTCAGCAAACACAAAGCAGGGTGGACCACTCACAAATATTGTGTTTTTCCCCTTACTACCTTTTCAAACAAATTTCAGAAGTGAGCAGTATGTGCTATTAATTGTCTTGTGTTTCTCCATGCCTGAATTCCCCTTCTGTAAAATGGGGACAAAGTTGTTGTAAGTATTAACTAACACCAATAAAACAGAAAGTGCTCAGACTTGTGCCCTGCCCACATACCAGAACTTTGCTAAGTTGCTTTCACACGCTTCATAACAAGGCTTTGATTTCCCCATCTAGGTTAAATGATATCTTAATTTTCACATAGCACTAAGGTGACAAGTTCCTCTCTATTCACTCAGGACTTTCCTGGTTTTAACACTGAAAACCCTGTATTGTGGGTTGTTCACTGTACTCAGGACCCTAATCAAAGACCAAGAGGCCACGAATGATCTTTTCCTGGAACTGGGGCAATGACACTCCTCCTGATACTAGCAATAATAAATAATACCTCTCCCTGATCTTAGCAATAATGTTACTTTTTATCATTTTTAGAAAAGTGATGCCAGTAATCCACATTCTCAGAGGATACAGACTGTGTGCCCAATTGCTACAGTTTATAACTCCTGCTCCTTAAATTTACTGACAAAATTTAAATGAATCTGCAGACTAGAATCAAATCACACTTTGGTCTCCCCATCACCACTACAAGGGGACAGACTATAATTAAGATTATAAAATTCTGTAATATTCTCAAAGTATCTGCTACTCCAGAGTTGAAAATGAAAATCACAATTTATAACCGGTAGCTGACCTAGTTCCCCATTTCCTCAAAACTTCCGGGGCGGGGGGGGGGGGAGGTTAACACGTGCTTTCAAGCAATTACATTTAAAAGTGTTTTGAGAAAATATAAAGCTGAATACAAATGGAAGCTTAATACAAAAATACACCTGAGATTACATCTTGTTTAGCACTGTATCATCAGTGTAGTGCTTTGCTACAAAACTCAATACCCATTTGAGTACCCACTCAAAGGTACAAAAAGGTAGTCAACAATGTGAATCTTATTCCTTAAATTCCATGAGTAAAGTTTGATTTTTCTTTCACAAATCTTCACAAAATCTTGGTGACCACATCAGGAACTCTGCCTTTATAAATTAACCTTTTTTTGCTCAAGCACAGGCTTAAATGAAACTGCTAGCTAAAGACATCACAGCCCTTAACTATTTTTTAAAAGGTTCATTTATCTTCACACTAAAAAGAATGTTCACTAACTTGCTTAGAGATATACTGATTTTAAAAACTAAAGGCTTGGGAAACTATTAGAAATATTAAAGGAGTATTTGAAATGTCAGTCAAGTAGAAATTCAAGTTCCTTTCTGTTATTTTCTCTTAATGTTTTATTACTATCATGCAATTGCCTGTGAGAAGAACTAGATACAAAGACATTCTGAAAATCTGAGACAGACATCAACACATAAATGTTTACCTCTTTTTCTGGTTTTAAAACGCTGGCCTGATAGCGTTGGCTTTTGCTGCTTTTGATTATTCATAAAAGACACCCTAGGAAAAGAGAAACAAGGCCTTATTATCAGTGCTATTAGGCTCATTTTTAAAACAAAGTATCAAATCTTACAGTCACATATAAACCAAAAGGAACACTTTCAGCCTGACAACATACCTAGTGCAGGTACAAAGAATTACCTTCACTTGAATTCAATGTAACGTTAAAAATCTTCATTTCTCTCTACAAGAAACCCCTTAAGCGAACTACACTCATGAATGGCTTTAGGGTGTCACAGTGACTGGTGGGTAATCACCCATCACAAATATAACCGTTTGGTCTATTTCACATTCCTCCTTAAATTCGCCTGCATCTTTCACTACTTCTAAGCACCACAGAATGCAGTCAGAAGGTATCCAAAACATGTATGCCAATTCTGAAACACCATCAAGAGGTGAATCCTGCCTTCTGGGGAGCCTGGTAATGGGCAGCATCACCCACCCTAAGTCGTGCCTGTGACCGAAGCCGCTTGCACCATTCCAGCCTGCAAAATTAACCGAGGGCTTTACACTACAGTCCAAGACTCCTCCCGGGCACGTGTCTCCCAATCCACACCCTTTCTATGCCTCCCGCTCGCGCGACAAATCATTCCCTCCCCACTCAGGACCCTTGGCCACAGTGGGGCGCCGTAGGGTTCCGCAGCCCCTTCTCCACTGACCCTGTCGCCTGCGGTGGCGGCCGCCGCAACGAGCGGACCACAGGCGCTGAGGCGCTTCGCGCCGGGGCCCCCGCCGCCCCGTACATCCGCCCGCCCTCCAGCGCAAGCAGCGGCGGAGCAAGCGGCTCCAGCGGTGGTGGCGGCTCCCCCGCCCCGCCCGCCGGAACCCCCCCACGCGTACATCACCCAACAGAGGCCGCGGCGGCTTTGTTACCCAGGCCGGGCAGGGGGCCCGCCTCGGTCACTGCCCCGGCCGCCGCGACGCGCACCCGGACCACACTTCCCGACCTGGGCTTCCGCCGCCGCCCCTCGGCCTCCCTGCTGGAGCTGTAGCCCCGGCCCTCCCGTCCAGCCCCCAGATCCGGCCCGACCTCATGCGACGGCCTCCGCTCAGGCCCACCCGAGCAGGGCCGCAGCGGGCCTCCCGCCTCCCTGGCACTCTGCCCATCGTCGACGGGCCGCAACGCCACTCTGGGAACGAGCAGGGCGCTGGACCTCACCGAATTTAAGGCGAAGAGAAAAGAGCCAGAAATCCCCGATGTGGCGGCAACTGCGGCGGTGTCCCCTCTGTGACCGGAACTAACGCGAAGAGGAGAAGGAGGAGGCCAGAGGTGCCACCCCCGCCCCGCCGCTCTCCTATCGCGAGACTTCTCCCTCGTGCGCCACCCCGCGCCCCTCCCAGATCTCGGCCTGAGCCTCCAGTCTTTTCCATTCCTTGGGGCTTCGGGTGGGAAAGGAGGAAAACGAAGGGAGGAGGGCTTTCGAGGCTTCTTCATCTCCTTATTGGGTCCCTGGTCCTCTCAACACTTGTGTCGGACTGGCCGATCTTTCTCCCACCGCCTCATCATCTGCCTTTTTTACACATGGAGGGGTTGCGAGAAAGAAGCCTCCCCCCACAGTCTCGCAGTTGGAAGCGTCCTCCGGAGTCCCGCCCCGCCTCGCCCAGCCCACCCCACCTTCGCTAGCGCCGGAAATTGAGTTCCGAGGGCCGGGGGCGCCGGGCGCTGCGTGGGCGGAGGCAGCGGAGGGGTTGGGCTTGGGTAAAGGAAGCCACACCTCGCCTCCTCCCGTGCTGGGGTTGATGGAACTCGAGGCGAGGTCCGCAGCAGGCGGGTTGTGTTAGGAGCGAGGAGGACCTAGGCCGAGGGTTTAGAGGGGGGCATTTTGTTTTTTAAGTGCAGCAGCCAGGCCGTTCAGGTTTCTGTCGTTGTTTGCTGAGTGTGGTGATTGTGGGAACTTGGAGAGCGTCGCAGTCGCGTGGGGGACTTGTTAAATCATTGCTGGGCCCCACCGGCAGAATTTCGGATTCCCTAGGTGTGTGTGGTGTGGGACCCCCGAAGCTGCCTTTCCAAAAAGTTCGCTGAGATGCTGTTGCTGTCTAGCGACCACACTTAGAGACCCACTGAGAGGGATGTCATCAGGGAGCTGGGGCACGATCAGATAAGACAGTGCGTAGGAAAAGCGCTGCGAACCTTTGCAAAACTGCAAATGGAGATGCGCGGCGGCTCCGGGTGGTAGCCCCGTGTTTGTTTTCGTTGTACCTTAGTTTGCCTCTCTCCATGGACTTCCTCACTCTTCTGTCAGAGAAACCCTAAAGACAGCATTTGTCTTTAAAATCACCTTCCCTAGGCTCAGCTTTTCTTCCTTAATAAACAATTTGGTAAAACAGTCTATATTAGTTGACTTGTTTCCCTGACCTGTCTTACCTCCCTCCCCACTGACTTGATGGAAAATTACTTTATCGATCTCCTTTCCTGAAATCATTGCCTAAGTGATTCCTTTCAGTCTTCGTACTCTCTGCCTCCTCTGAGCATGTAGATTACTCCGACTATCCCAGGGTTACTTTTGGAACACTCTTGTGCAGTATTTGCTGACTCCGTTTCTGTACTCACACCTTTTCTTTATACTTTTCCTCCATGGCAATGTCATACCTTCTCAGGGATTTGACATTTACTCCGTTTAGAAGAATTCCAAATGTATCTATTGAATCATTAATCAAATATTTGTTAAATCCATGCTCTTTGCCCTTCCAAGTTGGGGAAACTGTAGTGGGAAGGTCTTGAGGCAGGAAAAAACTTGACCTGTTGGCAGAACTGCAAGAGGCTAGTGTGTCTAGAGCTTGGTGGAATACAGAAGGGAGCAGAGGGAAGTGGCAGGAGTCAGATCTTTTCTTCCAGTCCCCCAATCTACAATCCAAACAACACTTTCTATGCTAAGTATTACTCTTGCCCCCAAACTATTTTTTTCCCCATTTCTGAAGTTCTGTTAAAATACAATGTTTCACTAATACAAATAGCTACTTTTACGTAGTAGGTACAAGTCAGGTATTCATCTAAGCACTTTATATATTAACCTTATCTAATCCTCAAAAGCTACCCTACAATCTAGACATATTGTCAACCTTTTTTTTTTTTTTTGGACAGAGTCTCACTTTGTCACCCTCCGTAGTGTGCCGTGGCATTATAGCTCACACCAACCTCCAGCTCTTGTGCTTAGGCGATTCTTGCCTCGGCCTCCCTAGTAGCTGGGACTACAGGCGCCTGCCACAACTCCTGGCTAACTGTTGCAGTTTGGCTGAGGCCGGGATTGAACCCACCACCCTCGGTATATGGGGCCGGCTCCCTACTCACTGAGTAACAGGTGCTACCCGTCAGCCTCTTTTTTATAGATGGAAAAACTGAGGCATAGAGGTCAAGTAATTTGCCTAAGGCCGTAGAGTTAGTAAGTGGAGCTCCATTTGACCCCAATCAGTTTGGTTTTATTACTATAGTGCATTGCCTCAACATCAAGATCTTTGTTGTTGTTGTTGTTGCACGTGGCATTGTTGTTTTAGTCAGCCCAGGTTGGGTTTGAACATGCCTGACTCAGTGAACGTAGCTGGCGCCCTAACCACTGAGCACGAGTGCCAAGCCTCAACATCGAGATCTTATTTTTTTATTCATTCAACAAATACTTATTGAGCTGGTAGAGATAGAGAGGTGACATGCCCATGGCCTTTCAAAGCTTATCTTCTGTATTTGCCCCATTTCTCAATTCTATCATCTTTTCCCAGTACCACCTTGATTTAGGCATCTAGGCATCTATTACCCTAACTAAATGGGACTTTGCAGTAACTTCTTAACTGCACTTTCCCTTTGTCTTTACTTTCAGGGTAATTTTCTTAAATACAGCCTGAATTACTTCACTGTTTAAATGCCTTGGTTTGTACTTGAGACTGTTCAGGGATAGTGCTGATCAATGTTTTTCACCTTTGCTTCCCATCACATTGATGGTTCTTTTTTTTTTTCTTCTCTCTTTTATTGAGACAGAGTCTCACTTTGTCATCCTCAGTAGAATGCCGTGGCGTTACAGCTCACAGCAACCTCAAACTCTTGGGCTCAAGCGATTCTCTTGCCTCAGCTTCCCTCCTAGCTGGGACAGCAGGCACCCACCACAGCACCTGGCTATTTTTGTTGTTAGTAGGCCCAGGTTGGGTTCAAACCTACCAGCCCCAGTGGCATGTGGCCAGCGCCCTAACCATTGAGCTACGGGTGCCCAGCCACATTGATGGTTCTTAACAGATTATTACCATCCACTTTGGGGGCTGTAGAAAGCAATTTTTGACTGAAAATTATACTAAAGTTAAAAATTTACTGGGTTATGTGCAGTGGATCATTTCTGTAGTCCTAGCACTCTGGGAGGCTGAGGCAGAAGGATCCCTTAAGTTTAGGAGTTCAAGACCAGCCTGAACAAGAGCAAGACCCCATCTTTACTAAAAATAGAAAAATTAGCTGGGCATTGTGGAGGGAACCTGTAGTCCCAGCTACTTGGAAGGGTGAACCAGGAGGATCACTGGGAGTTTGAGGTTGTGAGCTGATGCCTCTGTATTCTAGTCAGAGTGACAGAGTGAGACAATGTTTCCAAAAAAGAAAGAAAGAAAGAAAAGAAAGAAGAAAGTTAATTTCTTAGAAAATTAAAGTGGATTACAGTTTATTCAGATTGTAAGATCATTTTCGCTTGCATTCTGATATACAGTATATCTTGGATGTGAGAGAGGGGTTCGGGATTACCGGAAAGACAGCCTATCTTTTCTATGCTTTTAGTTGTGCCCATGGAAGTAGGCACAGTAGGCTGGCATAGGAAATCTCATTTGTAAATTGTATCATGGTAGAAAAAGCTTCCAAACAACTTCCCTCTGTGTTTTAGTCACACGGGACACATCTTTATCTTCCCTTTTTTATGAATCTTACTTTTCTAAGTCTATCTCGATTACTGCCTTTTTCCTCAATCCTTTATTAGTCACTGTAGCTGATGTGAGCATATTCAATCTTTGAACTTTCTTTGTTCTTAGTATTATACTTTCTTTCTGATATTTATTTGTTCTACTTTTGTATGTGTAATTGTTTTTTCTCCACAACTGAAATTCTTTTTTTGTTTGTTTGTTTGGGTACAGCCTGATCAGATAACCTGAATTTCTTTTTTTCTTAGAGTTTTCTTTTTTTTTTAATATGAGGGTACAAGTGATTAGGTTACAATGTTTCCATTTGTTAGGCAAGGTCCCTGTTGTAGTTGTGCCCCTTATCCAGGAGGTGTGCCATGTACCCGTTAGGTAAGAGCACACCAATCCCCCTCCCTCCTCCACTGTCCCCCTCCTTTTCTCAACTTGAATTAAATTAAGTTTGTCTGTTATATAGACATGTATTAGTTTGTCTACTGGCTTCATATTAGTACTGAATACATTGGATACTTGCTTTTCCATTGTTGTGATACTTTACTAAAGAGAACGTTTTCCAACTTTATCCAGGTTAATGCACAAGATGTAAAGTCTACTAAACTGAAATTCTTTTTTTTTTTTGGAGACAGACTCTCACTATGTGTCACTCTTGGTAGAGTGCCGTGAAGTCACAGCTCACAGAAACCTCAAACTCCTGGGCTTTTGCGATCCTCTTGCCTCAGCCTCCTGAGTAGCTGGGACTACAGCCGCCCACCACAATGCCTGACTATTTTTGGTTGCAGTTGTCATCATTGTTTAGCTGGCTAGGGCTGGGTTAGAACTCTCGAGCCTCGGTGTGTGGCCGGCACTCTACCCACTGAGCCACGGGCACCACGCCCTAAACGGAAATTCTTGATGCTGAAAGCTATTTTCTTTTTTTTGGTTACAGCCATCATTGTTGTTTGGCCGGCCCAGGCTGGATTCGAACCTGCCAGCTCAGGTGTACGTGGCTGGTGCCTCAGCCCCTTAAGCCACAGGCACCAAGCCAGGCTGAGGGCTATTTCTTATTCATTTTAGTTCTGTGTTAATGTTTACCAAGCAACATGCTTTAAGCAAGTATGGAGTGAATTTGATAAAACTTGTACTTTCATTACAATCATAGAGCTAATCATGGGGGAGAAAGATGGGTGAGAAGAAGTTTAAGTGGCTCGGCGCCTGTGGCTCAAGTGGCTGAGATGCTAGCCACATACATCTGAGCTGGCAGGTTCGAATCCAACCCGGGGCCAGTCAAACAACAATGACGTCTGCAACCAAAAAATGGCCCGGCATTGTAGCGGGCACCTGTAGTCCCAGCTACTTGGGAGGCAGAGGCAGGAGACTCACTTGAGCCCAGGAATTGGAGGTTGCTGTGAGCTGTGATGCCATGGCGCTCTACCCAGGGCAACAGCTTGAGGCTCTGTCTCTACAAAAAAAAATTAAAAAAAATAAAAAGTTTAAGGAAGAGCTGGTTTTCTTATGGGATGCTTGAAGCTATTTTTTTTATTTCATGAGAGTCTCTTATCCTCTCTGTAAATTGTGGTTATCAGATGGTCTATGTGACAGTTAATACCCTCTATCTCTCAAAATTGGGATTTTTGTGTCTTGTTCAGCCTTGTTATTGGTATATTTCAAACTGATTAGAGTTGTCAGTGATACAGTCTGTGTGTCAGCTTGATAAAGGCTGTAGTAATGTAACTGATGACCAGATCTTTGAGGAAATGTCTGATTAGATAAGGGCCAAGTCAGCTTTAGATGGGCTTTTTTTTTGACAGAGCCTCAAGCTGTCACCCTTGGTAGAGTGCTATGGCATCACAGCTCACAGCAACCTCCAATTCCCGAGCTCAAGCGAGTCTCCTGCCTCTGCCTCCCAAGTAGCTGGGACTACAGGCACCCGCCACAATGCCCCGCCATTTTTTGGTTGCCGCTGTCATTGTTGTTTGGCAGGCCTGGGCTGGATTCGAACCCGCCAGCTCAGGTGTACGTGGCTGGCGCCTTAGCCCGCTGAGCCACAGGCGCCTAGCCTAGATGGGCTTTTGTTATGTTAGTGCAAAACTTCAGTTAAGAGTTCTGTAATGGCTAAACCTTGCCAATTCTAGCCATGTAAATAGTAATTCTTTTGGTAAAAGAGCAACATTTAAGACAGTGTCTTATAAAAGTATTTTGGAATTTTTCTTTTTTTTTTTTGTATAGACAGTCTTACTTTCTTGCCCTTGGTAGAGTGCTGTGGCATCGCACAGCTCACAGCAACCTCCAACTCCTGGGCTTAGGTGATTGTCTTACCTCAGCCTCCCAAGTAGCTGGGTCAACAGGCGCCCACCACAACACCCAGCTAGTTTTCTGTTTTTGCAGTTCGGGACAAGGCCGGGTTTGAACCTGCCACCTTCAGTATATGGGGCCAGTGCCTTAGCCGCTTGAGCTACAGGCACCAAGCCTTTCCTCACTGTTGGTAGTCCAGATTGGCTTCCCTTGTTTGAATTAAGATTTATTTGTTTATTTTTTATTGTCTCACTTTGTCACCACCCTTCGTAGAGTGCCATGGCGTTACAGCTCGCAGCAACCTCAAACTCCTGGGCTTAAGCAATTCTCTTGCCTCAGCCTCCCAATTAGCTGGGACTACAGGCGCCCGCCACAATGCCTGACTATTTTTAGAGATGAGGTCTGGCTCTGGCTCAGGTTGGTCTGGAACCTGTGAGCTCAGGCAGTCCACCCACCTTGGCCTCCCAAGTGCTAGGATTACATGTGTGAGCCATCTCGCCTGGACCCCTGTGAATGAAAACATTTCGTTAGTCATTCCTGCCAATCTTCATAATATTTTTGTGTAGGATTATATTTTGGTCCATTTTCTGTTGCTTGTAACAATACTTGAAATTGGGTTATTTATTTATTTATTTATTTACTTATTTATTTTGGAGACAGAGCCTCAAGCTGTTGCCCTGGGTAGAGTGCCATGGCATCACAGCTCACAGCAACCTCCAACTCCTGGGCTCAAGCCATTCTCCTGCCTCCACCTCCCAAGTAGTTGGGACTACAGGTGCCTGCCACAATGTCCAGCTATTTTTTGGTTGCAGCCATCATAGTTGTTTGGTGGGCTATCCTGGATTCAAACTGGCCAGGTCAGGTGTATGTGGCTGGCGCTTTAGCCACAGGTGCTGAGTCAATACTTTTATTTATTTATTTATTTTTGAGACAGAGCCTCAAGCAGTCACCCTGGATAGAGAGCTGTGGCTCACAGTAACCTCCAACAGTAACCTCCAACTCCTGGGCTCGAGCCAGTCTCCTGCCTGCACCTCCCAAGTAGCTGGGACTACAGATGCCTGCCACAACGCCTGGCCATTTTTTGGTTGCAGCCATGATTGTTGTTTGGCAGGCAGGGCTGGATTCTAACCCGCCAGCTCAGGTGTATGTGGCTGGCACCTTAGCCCGTTGAGCCACAGGCGCTGAGCCAATACTTTTAATTTCTGTAAGTTTGGTGCTCTTACTTCATTCCTGATTTTGGTAATTGTGTCTTCTCTCTCCCCACTCTCTCTCTCTTTTTTGAGATAGGGTCTAACTTTGATGCCCTCGGTAGAGTGCTGTGGGGTCATAGCTCACTGCAACTTCAAGCTCCTGGGCTCAAGCGATCCTCTTGCCTCAGCCTCCTGAGACTACAGGCATGCACCACTGTGCCTGACTAATTTTTCATTCATTATTTTATAGACAAGGGGCATGGGTCTCATATGTTGTCTGGGCTGATCTGGAACTCCTGGCTTCAAGTGATCCTTCCACCTCAGCCTACCATAGTGTTGGGATTACAGGCACAAGTCATGGTGCCCTGACTTTTTTTCCTGGTGTGTCTAGCTAAAAGTTTATCAATACTGTTGATGTTTGTTGATTGTTTCATTGATTTCCAATCTATTATTTTCTTCCAGGCAAGAATGGCACAGACTCTCTGTTCTGATCTAAGTCTAACAGTTTTTCTCAATCTATCACTTGCCTTTAGTTGATTTCCATCATCCTAAAACTGTGTTTTTGGATAATTTCACCCAGTTTTATAGCTGTATCGGAGAAAGGATTTGCTGATCTTTTCATTGTCATTTCTATGAGTCCCTTGTAGTACTTTTGGCCAGGATTGGTGGCTCACTCCTTTAATCCCTAGCATTCTGGGAGGCTGAGGCTGGTAGATCACCTGAGCTCCGGAGTTGGAGGCCAGCCTGAGCAAGAGTGAGACCCTGTCTCTACTAAAAATAGAAAAACTAGCCAGACATTATGGCAGGTGCCTGTATTCCCAGTTACTTGGGAGGCTGAGGCAAGAGGATCACTGGAGCCCAAGAGTTTGAGGTTGCTGGGAGCTATGACACCGTGGCACTATACTCTGGACAACCAAGTGAGACTTAGTTTCAAAAACAATCTTTTTTTGAATGACTTAAATGGAAGATGTTAGGTACAACATGTGAACTTGATACTGTTTTTAACTTTGGTGAGGCAAGTGGATACATCAGTGTTTCTTTTACAAAGCAAGTAACAATAGGGTTTTATTCCAACAACTAGGAAGATACCAAGGGCCTCATTGGAAAAGAACATTGGAAAATGATCTGGGAAAAATATTTATATTCTATTCTTTTAGTCTTGCAGTAGCTTCTAGAACACCTGATGAAACTGGCTTAAATACTGCATGGTATATGATATATATGAAATACTTGTAGCCACACACATGTACACACAGATATGTATATATGCATATATACTGCATCGTATATGATATATATAAATACTTGTACCACACACATGTACACATAGATATGTAAATACTGCAACATATATATACATATATATGAAATACTTATAGCCACACACATGTACACACAGATATGTATCTATGCATATATGCTGCATCGTATATGATATATATAAATACTTGTACCACACACATGTACACATAGATATGTAAATACTGCAACATATATATATACATATATATATGAAATACTTGTAGCCACACACATGTACACACATATGTATATATGCATAATCCATTGATGGATTATGTATGGCTGGAAGTTTTTTCATAGGCTTCAGGAAATTTTTACAGTTGAAAAGCTTTTAGATGCAGTGTGAGAACTTTTTTTTTTTGTAGAGACAGTGTCTCACTTTATCGCCCTTGGTAAAGTGACTTGTCGTCACACAGCTCACAGCAGCCTCCAACTCCTGGGCTTAGGCGATTCTCTTGCCTCAGCCTCCTGAGTAGGTGGAACTACAGGCACCCGCCACAACGCCCGGCTATTTTTTTGTTGCAGCTTGGCCGTGGTCAGATTTGAACCAGCCACCCTTGGTATATGGGGCTGGCACCCTACCCACTGAGCCACAGGTGCCGACCCAGTGTGAGAGCTTTTAAGTAATTTCATTTTATTAATAGAAGAAAAATACTTAAAATATCATTCAGTTGCCACATATCTCATGTATACCATTTCTTTTACTTGATGCATGGAATTATTTTAATAGTCATTTTATAATAATTAATCATACTTGGTGTGATAAAAAGTAAGCATTGCTTACTTAGCTGAACATTTAGCAAAATTTGGTAAATAAGTACCTCCCTCATTTAGTAAATAAGTACACACCTTATTATTTAGTTTTTTTCTTTTTGAGACAGACTCACTTTGTTACCCTCAGTACAGTGCTGTGGTGTCACAGCTCACAGCAACCCCCAACTCTTGGGCGTAAGCAATTCTCTTGCCTCAGCCTCCCAAGGAGCGGGGACTACAGGCGCTCGCCACAATGCCCGGCCATTTTTTGGTTGTAGTTGTCATTGTTGTTTGGCAGGCCAGGGCTGGGTTGAACCCGCCAGCTCTGGTGTATGTGGCTGGCGCCCTAGCCGCTGAGCTACAGGCGCAAAGCCATTGTTTAGATTTTGGAATAGGCTGAAATAATTGGGAAGTTTACATCAAGAAAGCTGGAAAGCACACGTGCCCTCTCTCTCCCTCTCCTTCACTCTTTCCTCTCTCTGGGTGAGCATGAGAGTAGGTTAACGGGAGCACTCTTTGCTTCTACCAAGTGTTTATTAGGAAAATAGTTTGGCGTGACTTGCCAAATAGGTAGTACTTTGGGTGAGAAGTACAATCTAGATTATATAACATTCAAGGATTTCTTTACAACAAAACAACAAAACCAAACAAAGGTCCAGTATGATAACATGGTATATTAGCTCTAAAATTATTTATATTAAAAATCCTATTTATGGCTCTGTGCCTGTAGCACCTTGGTTATGGTGCCAGCCACATACGCCTAGGGTGGCAGGTTCAAAACCCGGCCTGGGACAGGTAAACAACTGCAACAAAAAAATAGCCAGTCTTTGTGGCGGGTGCCTGTATTCCCAACTATTTGGGAGGCAGAGGCAAGAGAATTGCTTGATCCCAGGAGTTTGAGGTTGCTGTGAGCTGTGATACCACAGCACTCTACCGAGGGTGACATAGTGAGACTCTGTCTAATATGAATAAATAAATAAGTAAATTAAAACTCTGTTTATTACTTATTAATTCATGTCTCTAAATGTATTACTGCTGTGCAACTAAAGAATAAGAAATCTTACTGATGACCCCAGATGATCTAAACTTCTCTGTGTTAGAAATTATCTCAAATTCGGGACAGCTTGCCAGGCATACTTAGTTGGCCATCTTTCTTTGATGTCTTTTTAAACCCAAATTTCACTTTTTTGGTGCCTATATGTGATGGAAAGTTTTTACCCAAGATGGAAAAGCAACTAAACTAAATAGAACTTAGTTTTCTGTGAGCATCAGGAAGTAATTACAAAGAGAACTGAGTTGGGCAGTGCCTGTGGCTCAAGGAGTAGGGCACTGGCCCTGTATACCAGAGGTGGTGGGTTCAAACCTGGCCCTGGCCAAAAACTGCAAAAAGAAAGATTACTGCCAGCACTAGAGGATGTTACTGTTTACAATATTTTCACATGCATTTTGTAACTCTTCACAGAAACTTTGTGAAAAGGTAGGACAGTCTTGCTTTCAAAGTAAGCTAACTATAACATTATTATAGTATATTATAATATAATAATCATTATTATTATTTTAAAGAAAGGCCATAGACTATCATTAAGTAAATTTAATGTCAATCTATCTAATGAGAAAAAGTAGAACCTTTTCTCTTATGATGCATTTCAGGTCCTACTCTTAAAAAATACAGTATTAAAACTGTCTTGGAGGATTTCCCAGATCTTTCTGAAATAAAATTAGTTTTCTTTTTAAAAACAGTTCCATTTTTTTCCAGACCCTAACCAGTGCAGAAGGGTGTAGGATCAGAGAACGTTATACAATAAGGCTTCCCCACAACACAGATTCTCAGGGTTGGTTATAATAAATTCTAAAATGAAATTCTTCATTAGTTCTTTATACCTATATCTTTGAATTTGACTCACTTTTTTCTTTCTTTTTTTTTTTGTGACAGAGTCTCAAGCTGTCACCTTAGGTAGAGTACCACGGAGTCATAGCTCACAGCAACCTCCAACTCTTGGGCTCAAGTGATCCTCTTGCCTCAGTTTTTCTATTTTTTTTTTTTTTTGAGAGAGAGCCTCAAGCTGTCACCCTGGATAGAGAGCTGTGGCATCGCAGCTCACAGCAACCTC
>CAUYON010022180.1:0-34236 GCA_963573935.1 Arctocebus calabarensis | reverse complement strand
GTCCTCATATCAAACTTGAGTACATGGGATTCATGCTTCTCCATTCTTGAGATGCTTTACTAAGAATAATGTGTTCCACTTCCATCCAGGTTAGTACAAAGGCTGTAAAGTCTCCATTTTTTTTAATGGCTGAATAGTATTGTTTTAAATATTGTTTTCCATCCCTTAACTGTTAGTCTTGATTTTTCCTTCAAAGCTAAGTGAGTCTCCTGGAGACACTACCTGGATGGTTTGTGCTTTTTTATTCAGTCAGCCATCCTGTGCCTCTTCAGTGGTGAATTCAGTCCATTGACACATATTGAGTGAAAATCCATTGCATAGGTGTATCCTTTTGTGGAAGCTAAGTTTTGACCTGTAGTTTCTGGGTGTTTATTTTGCTGGTGGTCCATCGTGATATCAGGTCAGTGTTGAGAATATAGAATAAGTATTTCCTGAAGAGCAGCTCTTGTTGAGACAAATTTCCTCAGTATTTTTATATATGTAAAAGATTTAATTTCTTCATCAATTTCGAAGCTTAGTTTAGCAGGATACGGAATTCTGGGCTGAAAGTTGTTTTGTTTATGCATGTTGAAGGTTTGGCTTGGAAAGTTTCAGTTGAAAAGTCTGCTGTCATACTAATGGCTCTGCCTCTGTAGGTTAGTTCATTCTTATTTCTGGCTGCTTGTAGAATTTTTTCTTTCATCTTGACTTTGGACATATTCATTACGATATTTCTTGGAGAATTTGAGTTGAAATGTCCTAGGGTTCAATGTCCATTTGAAAGGAGTGTGTTTGGGCCTTTAGTAAAACTTTAGTTTTTATTTATGATAGTCTCCAACAGGGCTTCAATTTCTTTGGGATAATGTTCTTCCCCTTCATGCATCTCTATTATTTGTATGTTTGAGTGCTTCTTGGAGTCTCATTGTTTTCTAAGTACCTGTTCTGCTTTCTCTCTCTTTATTTCTGACTCTTTAACTACCCAAGTTTACTTGAAAACTTTATCCTCTAGGTCTGAAGTTCTTTCTTCTCCATGGTTTAACCTATTTTTGATACGTTCTATGGCACCTTTATATTCCCTGATTGTCTCCTTCATTTCTTTAAGCTCTGCCATATCCTTTCTATTTTCTACATAGCTCTTATTCATCCTTTGGCTGTGTATTTCATTTTCTTCCTCATCCTTTTATTGTCTTTGTCATCCCTATTTTAAACTCCCTTTTCTGTCACATCCATTAATTCTTTATAGGTGGATTCTTCTGCACCTAGTGAAAAGTGGTCCCTTTGGGTAGTTGTTCTGATATGATTTTTCATGTTGCCCAAATTTTTCTATTGGTTCCTCCTCATGTGTTCTTTCTTCTTGTTCACCTCCTTGTCGTCCTTTGTCCTTCTCACTTCCTTCTTTGCTTCCTATTACCTTCTTTCAGAGTTTAGGTCTTGATGTGTCCTCAAACTGAGCAAAGCCAAACTCTTCCTTGTGGCCAAAAAAACAGGAGTCCTTGCCTGTGATCACAAGATGTTTCAGTATGTCGCTGGGACACCAGGTGGCCCTGTGGTATTTTAGGAGACAGAGAATGTAACCAACAGCCTCTATGGTCCTTATTCTTAACTTAGTTGCTTTTGGCGATTACCTGATTCTTTCCTCAGCATTCAGATCCTTCTGGGTTGGGATCTTAAAGTTCTCAGTGCCTCCTGACTCCATTTCCTGTGAGACGTAAGAGTCCCTCAGCCTGTCCCAAGAGTGGAGTTCTTAGTGCATCAGGCTGAATTAAGACAGCTGGGCTTGAGGCCCCTGCTAAGACCTTCTCACAACTATCCTGGAATGGCAGCTTCCTGGCTTCCAAGACCTTCTCAGTATGGCTGCCTTGCCAGCCACCAAACATATGGCATATCCACTGTAACTGTTATTCAACTCTGGTTGCTGTATACTGTTTGAGTCCACCCCACTCTTCCAAGCTTTCCACTCAATAGCTTCCTTCAACAACTGAAAACTCAGGAAAGGCTTTTTCCTGTCCTGTACCACTGTGGGGGTGAGCTGATCCCAATAAGTCACAATCACTTGCCTAATTTGTCAGATTTCCACCACTTCAGATCATATGCTGTATCAAGCTTACCACCTCCTTGTTGTGCTCCCTGAGCTATGACTCTGGGTAAGGTCCCTGTGCCAGCTGTGGTGGGGTGCTCTCTTTTTCCCCAGTTGTTTTAGGAGAGCTCAGCAGAATGATCATTCTGGTTCACCATTTTGCTCTGCTCCCCTCAAATCTTTTCTCTTTTGGAAAACCCATCATCACAGTGATTACACAGTGATTATCCTCACCCTGTTTCACCTTCTGTGTGAGGATAGAGGAAAAACTTTTTTATTCTTCTCAGAAATTTAACCACAAATAGAGCTTGCAGGACTGAAAATTGCTCTAGGTGGTTGGGCAAGTGAGTGCTGAGTGAATGTGAAGGTCCTCACTGTATACTACTGTAGACTTTATAAATACTATACAAAATGTATCGAAACTTTTTGTTTCCTCAATAATAAATTAACTATACTTAACTATAACGTTCTTACTCTCTAAACTTATACATTTAAAAATTTTTGACTATTTCTTAATAATGTTTAGCTTAAAACACATTTTGTAGAATTGTACAAAAACATTTATTTTCGTTATATCTTTACTCTTCCTGCTTTTTGCTATTTTTAAAACTTATTTTATGATTTTTTTACATTTTAAACTTTTAGTCAAAACCTAAAACACAAACACACATTAGCAAGGCCTGAGCAGAAACAGGATCATCAATATCATCTCTATTTCCATGTTTTGTCCCACCGGAAGGTCTTTAGGGTTAATACCATGGCTAGGCTGTCATCTCGTGTGATAACAATGTCTTCTTCTGAAATTAATCCTGAGGGTGTTTTACAGTTAACTCTTGTTTTTTAATATGAGGAGTACACTCTATAATGACAATTAAAAGTCTAATTGTTAACTACATAAACCAGTACAATAGTTGTTTATTACAATTATCAATTATTGTGTACTGTACCTAATAGTATGTGCTATACTTTTATAAGGCTGACAGTGCAATAGAGTTGTTTATACCAGCATTACCACAAGCACATGAGTAATGAATTTCACTAAGACTTTAGAATGGTTTTGATGTCTCACAAGGAAATAGGAATTTTTCATCTCCATTATAATCTTATGGGGATTATCCTGGTATATGCAATTCCTTATTGATAAAAATGTCATTATGTGGCCTGTGGATTGAATTTATGCTCCAAAAATATTATTGCATATTTTTTCCAGGGCTTCAGAGATTCTCAACTTTCTGGGAAAGTTATGAACAATATCAGGATGGACATTATGGAGTTCCTCAGTAGTTTGTTCAGAATTACCCATAATCAAGACCACTTTACAGGCCACAAGGTATAGAATGAAAAGCCACCTACTTATATCAATGCTCCTGGTAGTAACATATCCTACAGGGAACTATTTTTGAATAGAACAAATAAAATCTGGAATCTGAGGCAATCTTTGTATCCTGAGTTATAGTGGAACAATTGAGTATAATAAAAAATGAGTTAAGTTACAAACAAGTCTTGCTTAATACAAACTAATTGTATGATGGGATAAAAGTCATATTGTCAGGTGTTTGTTTCCTGGAAGAAATGGCATCCCACATAAGCTTCTCCATTTGAACTATATTATTTTCACTCATCACCATTTCTAATTATGTATCACAATAATGAAAACACTCCATTTCCCTTATTAAAAAAATTTCTAATATTTGTTTTATATGACTTGGCACTTTAATTTCTTTTATTTTATGTATAATTTCTCTATAACACCATCACCTCCACCATCATCATGTTCATCTTGCTCATTTGGGACATTGCACTTTGTCATGTGAGTCTAAGCTAAAAAATAAATCAGTCAACAACAACAATAAAAAAATACAAAAAAATTAATCATTCTGATGATAGATTATGAAAACTATACTAAAAGATAGAAGAAGATAGTGCTATTAATTACAGAGCAAGAACAGGGAATATTTGATAACAAATTTATCTAGAAATGAAAAAGAGAGAGAAAATGTTGATTAAATGGAATTTTCATCTCTCACATCTAGCCACAAACAGATCCAGGTCCTTTTTTAGATAAAGAAATCATTGAAGCCATTAGTCAATACTGTGAAATGTGATATGAAAAATGACATCACTGTGTTTCAGATCTCTAAAATATAGTTGGGAAACTTTTCTAAGAAGGATTGCCTGTACCTCCCGTACATATGCAAAATACCCAGAAATGAACCTTTGAACTGGCCCAACTGCAATGATCACAACATCTTGAGAAAGACATAGTGCTTTGATTCCTGAATGGCAATAACTAATGAATTATGGACTCATGTACTAAGCCAGCTTCCTCTACCAAAGCCAATTCTTTCAAAACAAGTGTGTAATCTTCCTTAGATTCTTTTTGACTTTATACTCTTCTTTTTTTCTTTGGAACAACTTTTGGATTCTAGAAAACTCTATACGTCTTGAGATGCAATTCCTAAGATCTGAATAAATGCCTTATTGCATTGTAGTTGGACTTTACACCTCTTTTTGCCAGTACAAATCGGCAAAATTCTGAAACAATTGCTTGTCTTAAAACAAGGAAAGAAGATACTATAATCTTATAGAAAAATAAACTACAAAAAGGAATAATATTTAAGCTTGATCAATAAATATTATCTATAACCTGTTATTCCCTTTAAGGTAAAAAATGGCTTAATTGCAATTCTATTTTTCTGCAACATCTTTTCTGTGTGTTCCATTGGCATGTAAACTTTCCTTTTTCTTTTATTAGAATGTTGACTGAAGAATCACAGGGTTCATACATTTGGAAAGGAAACATTTGTTTCCTACAAAGGGTTGCAGTCTGCAGCTTGGCTACCCACAGGCTGGGAAGTATAGCTTCCAGCAGAAACCAATGTCAGAGGTACCTAGAGAGAAGGAATGGTAAAATGAGAATTTATGCTAGACAGGTTGACCATGCATACATATTTAAGAGGTTATAGAAGGATCTATGTACGACCTATCTAGATATCTATCTAATAGATAGGTATTTATCTATTCATGACAGGTAGTACAGACATGCATAGTAAGTAAACACACGTGTAACATATGTTTCATGTTCACCTTGGGAGAAGGACTTAACATGCAAATGAGTTTCAAGATTGATTGATTGAATTCTCCAGCATAGGAGCCTCTGAGGAAATGGAGATAGACAAACAGAGTCATTTAGAGCTGGGGAACAGGCCACCCTCTGGTGTGAAAAAACTCAACTATTGGTCAAGTGAAGGCAAAATTGAAGGATCCATGGATGAATTTAAAAAACTGGAATTCTTAAGTGCAATCAACAGAGCCTCTCCTCATTCTCAAACTTACCAAAGTTAAACAAACTCAAGAGGCTTGAACTAAGCAATAATAGTCTCAGGAGGCCTAAAAGTATTGGCTGAACCTCATGCACTTAAATTTAAGTGACAACAAAATTAAAGACCTCAGTAGAACAGAGCCAGGCCACTAAAAAAGTTAGAAAACCTCAAGAGACTCCTTGAGGCTCCTTGAACCTCCTGTTCAATTGTGAGGTAGCCAACTGAACTACAACTGAGGAAATGTGTTGAAGCTCCTTCCCAAACTCACACATTTGGATGACTATCACAGATGACAATGAGGAGGAAGAGGATGAAGAGGAGTATGATGAAGATACTCAGGAAGTGGATGAGAAGAACGAGCAGGGGGTGGAGGATGAAAAGGAGGATGTGAGTAGACAGGAGGAAGAGGAGGAGGAAGAAGGTTATAAAGATGGGGAAGTAGATGAGGAAGATGAAGGAGATCCTGGTGAAGAAGAAAGGGGTCAAAGTGAAAACGAGAACCTGAAGATGAGGAAGAAGACAATGGCTAAGTGGAATAATCTATTTTGAAAAATTCCTGTTGTGATTTGACATTTTTACCCATATCCCCTTCTCCCACCAAACGCTGCCCTTCTCAAACTTATTTTTTTCTGATTGTAACATTGCTGTGGGAAACAAGAGGGGGAAAGTGTACTAGAGGTTGCAAAGGGAGGGTAGGAGGGATTGGAATAAAAATACTATTTTTGCTGCAAAAAAAAAAACATATATAGATGAATTAAAATTAGGCTTTGTATGTCATGAGGTGAAATAGAAGACACAGAGGAATCTTGTGTATAGCCGCTATAAATGGGCCAGAACCAGTCTGTAGTTGTGGGTCTCTCATCAGAAAGAAATGTTGGTTAGTTGTTGTATGGAAACCACAAAAGGGGAGTGAGACATTCAAGGAGTCAACTGAAGTCAGCTGTGAAGCAAGGTTTTGAAAGGACTAGTTTGTGTTTAACCCTTAGTAAAGAAAGTCTTTTAGTAGCTAGCAAGAGAGAGGATATAAAGAAGTGTGTCCAACTCTGTCTCTCTCATGACTAGGATCAATTGTTAAGGTTTCTCTGGGGTCCACTTGGTCAATGGGAGTCTGTTCAGTTGGTTAGGAAGCTTAAGATTTAATTTTTATTTCTTAAGAACTTCCAAAAAGAATTTCATTATTGAAAAGATAGTGTTTCTTCCTCATACAATTCATTAAAAACACTTTTCTATGGTTGATTCTAACCTTTAGTCTCCTTTTAAAATTATTATTATGGCATCTTCTTCTTCTTTATATTTTCATGTTTTAGGGGTTCCTTTTTTCCTACTTAACTTCTTCTTTTTATTTTATTTTGTGTCTGGTACATTACTAAATAGTTTATTTTAAAATTGTTGGCCCATAGCGAACAAATTTCCAATAATTTTTCTATACTTAAATTCTAAAGAAGACATTAAATGAACTTTCTCTTTGGTATAACATCTATTTTAAAACAATGAATCTCAGTTAGGACAGTTTTGTTACCACTTTAGTTGTGGAAAAAATACAAATTCTAACATGCTGTGTTGCTTTTAAAGTTGTTTTTAGATCTTTCTCTATCTTTTTATTTAAATGGAAATCTTTAGTATTTATGACTCAAACTGTTTGGAAGTTACAATGAAATGGTGATTGCATGCATTTTAAATATACTGATTTAAATAGGAGGAAAATGTTTCAGAGGAAAGAAAACAAACAAAAAGCTTTGGGAAAACATTACTGAAAAATATATGAAGTTCTTAAGGCTTCCAAGTTCTTTTTCTGGAAATAATATCTTCATTCATTGGACTCTATACTTTTTTCACTAGTTAAAAATATCTTTAATGTATTCTTGGGAAATTATACAAAAATAATGTATTTCCTTAGTTTTCTTATGCTTTTTAAATAAGCATAAGAAAAGGTAGAAATTACTGTTATCTAGTTAATACTAATAAGATAGTCTAATATCCAAAATATGGTTTGGGAAATCAATTAACCTCAATTTTCTTTTCATGGATATTAATTTTCATAGCTGAAAATGAAGGCAAAATAGTAGAACCCATTGCTATTATTATGAAATTGATAAATTCTTTTGTTAGATCTTAACATAATTATAAAACATATTTTCTCAAAATTATTTTCTTCTTAGCAAGTTTTATTGCTTCTTGGGTGATTGACTGTAAAAATTCTTAATGACTCAAATAAATTATATCCTTTCAACAGTTAACTAATAATTCCTTCAGAGGCTGTGTAACATTCTTAGGCCATTCCACAAATGCCTTTTTAACTAACTCATGTTATTGAAATAAAATGATATTTAATGCAGGAATATAGCAGAAAATAATTACAATTCTATACTTAAAGGAGAAAAACAAAAAAAAAAAAACACCTTAAAAATAAATTTAAGAAGTTATTTGAAAAGATAAACACAAATTCAAAGATTCTGAAATTAACCTTCAGGCAAATTTACGAGTTTGGGGTGTTGATGGCACTTACTTTTTATTATGACTAAATTTACTTTGAATTCATGCATGGTTCTGCTTTTTTTGTTTGTTTGTTTGTTTTAATTAACATCTTATCCAAAGAAATTCCACCTCCCCACCCCATCTCAAGGGATCATGCATTTTGGTCTCCCCTTTCACACTGAATGTGGTGTGGTCCTGTGCAACAAGCACAAAGCAGCAGAAGAGAGGCTTAATGACTTTGGAGGACAAGTTACAAGAAAACAGACAGATTTTTGCCTTAGCCTTTCAGAATACTTGCTGTGGAGAAGCTAGTTCCTAATATAAGAAGTTCAAACACACTGAGTTATGGTCAGGCCAAGTAGAAAAGGAGGGAGGAAGACAAAGCAGGGAGTGAAGAAAGAGAGTTTTGTGGGGAGACATGAAAATCACTTATGTGTTACAAAGAACACTCGCTTCTTACACGTTAAAATGAACCCTCACTTGGATGTCTGTCCCAGTGGAGCCCTCAAATAACTTCAAACTTAGCCACCAGTTTACTATTATTGATTGAGAGACACCAAACAAGAACCACCCAGCTGAGCCCAGTTAACCATGACTGGTAATAAGAATTGTTTTAAGGGTGGTGCCTGTGGCTCAAAGGAGTAGGGCGCCAGCCCCATATGCTGGAGGTGGCGGGTTCAAACCCGACCCTGTCCAAAAAAAAAAAAAAAAATTGTTTTAAGCCACTAAGTTTTGTTGTTACACAATAAGGAACTAGGTTCATTTTCCCTTCTGAAATGTTACAGCACTGACACTAAATTGGTGTCGTCAACTAAAATTAAAAGGGCATAGAGAAAAGAAAATCCTTTTGATTTATAAACAGTACTTACAGAGTGAGACTCTCTCAAAAAATAAACAAATAAATAAATAAAAAGTACCTGAAAAACTTTTTAGTAAAGTCCTAGAGAGTCATAACAAAGGTGTATTATTAGATTCTATAATATCCTCTCTGTCACTGACAGGTCATAGATAACCATCGGATATATTTGTTCATGTATGCAAATACATATCTTAATGTAGTCATTTTTCAACACAAACATAATCCTGCACCCTAGAGATATTTTAATGAAGTCATAAAATTGGAATCAGAAAATTCAATTGAGTCCAACCTTCTTTTGGGGGAGACTATGGCTTTATCTGAGAAACAGTTGGTCCATTACATGTTGTATTAGAACATAAAATTAAATTCAACTATCTTACAGGACAAGTTCAGATTTAATAAAAATAAATGTGATTGCTCATTCATTCAAAGAAATACACTCTTATTTTCCTACAGATGCTTCAGCAAAGAGAACACTAATCTAATTATAGTATTTTAAAAAATAAATTGTCTTTGTGCTTGCTATCAACTAAACAACACAGCTGCAGGGCCTGGGAGCTTCACTTGCTAAAGAAAACACCTTTTGATGATTAACAAAGGCAAATTTGTTTGAAATGTGAATTTGCTTACCAGAGTCTCCAGGTATAGGGGATTTTCAAAAAGGGAAGATTTCAATGAAATGAGGAAAATGTACACCTAGATAATTAGAGTTAGATAACTTTTGTTCCCTCTTGATATGCAGTATTGGAAGGGGTGAAAATTGGGAACAGAAAAGAATAAACAATGAAGGAAAAATATTGGTTTCCTAAAAAACAAATCTCTATTTTTTTCACACAGACATTTTACATTTAGACCTTTTGGGATTAATAATTTTAAAATGATGCTGCCTAAAGAAGGTAATGGAGGATTTGGTTTTTAACCTTGGGTGAGTGTTAGCTATAGGTCCTTGGGCAGGTAGCTCTCACCTGTGCTCACCACTGAGGATTATAAGGATCATAATAATAGCAAAGCTTCCTATCAACTCGGGATTTGGTACAGGTCTGCTATGATATCATCTAAATTGGAATAATTTTGAGAATGAAGGAGACATTGTTAATAAGTAATTAATAATTATGCCAAGGCAAAGCACAAATTGCCACTATTTCAGGCAAACTGGGTTATATGGTCACCTTACATAGAGAAAATTCTGTTAGCCACAGGTAGAGTTTCCCTGTGCATTGTAGGACTACAAGAAATTGGAAAGAGGGTTAAACTCTTTGAAGCTTCACAGTTCACTAATGGAGGAATAAAGCACAGACCTATGAGTGGTTTCTCAAAACAATTAAGGCCAAAGGCCTCCACTATCGCTCTACCTAAATGCTTTCCGTTAGACAGATTTCTTTGATTTGTGGAATCACATTACAAGAGATCCTACAAAGATATAACTTTTATCTCCAAGCGCTTCTGTTTTAAGCCAACGTTACCAAATAACTCAGCCAGGGAAAATTTAGCATATTAGGAACTATTTTCTTGGAAAAGGAGGAAAAGGGTCCCAAGGAAATAACAACTCACTGGGCAGGCATTTTTTGTGGAAGTATGCACGTAACAGGAATGTCCGCGCCTGGGGAAACACTGCAGTGACAGCAGGGCAAAGATGGATACCCGCAAGCCATCTCTCATCTTGTAGAGCTTCCTAGCACCTTAGAATAGCTCTCCTCTAAACCCAAAGAGTAAAATTTCTATGGCAATACTTTTTATTATTTGTCTACAGCTATCCACATTTGTTTTCTTGTCCTTGTCTCGTATTTTCTTACCAGAGTTCACAAACCCTAACAAATCTCTTCTGTAAATACTTGAATTTCATTCAGCATATGTGCAAATGTGAATTAAAGAGGCTAAACAAGTTGAAAATATACACTAATTCTTCCACTATCGTGCTGGGATTATGATGCTGTCAGATCCAACCTTCAGCACCTTTCTGGGAGGGAATTTATTGCAGGGATAGCTGTGGAAATTCAGAGGTAGTTATACACAGGTGTGGCTCTCACAGCAGGCTGGAAGGGGGCATACAACCTCATCCTTTCACTGTAGTAAGCATTCAGGGGGATATCCTTGCAGACTTTGTATCAAACACCCAGTTGGTAGTGCATGTTCTCATTATTACTATCCTGACAATCCTGCAGTGGTGAGCACATGGGGACCTATCTGCTCAAGCAGCTATCACTAACCTGACCCAAGCAAGACTCAAATCCAAATTCTACAGTACCTGACCAATTTCACATCTAAACAGGCCCTGTTCAAGACGGCTGGAAGGTGTGTCAAACATCTGTGATGTGGGGAAATAGTCCACAAGACTACCCTCACTTCTGACACCAACGGTAACTTTGGGGGTCCCCACAACCACCTCAGATTTCATAATTCACTAAAAGGACTCACAGAACTCACTGAGAGCCATTATGCTGACAGTTATGTTTATTATAGTGGAAGGACACAGATTAAAATCATCCAAGGAAAGAGACAAACAGGGTAAGAAAATCCCAAACTGGAGCTTCCAGTTGTACTCCACTTCTGGAGTCATGGACAACCTGAGTCTTCCCAGCAACACAGAGTAACAGCAAACGCCCACCAGGGAAGCTCCCCTGAGTCAGAGTTCTTACTGAGCTCCCATTGTGCAGACGTGGTTGGCTGGAATGTGGATGATCTCAGTTTCCAGCCATCCCAGAAGTTTAGTTGATAGGAGGCATCATATTGCTCAACTATCTGGCATGGCTCAAGGCCCTAGGTCAACAAAGAAACTTTTATGGGAGGGGCATCAAGGGATGAGAGACTACACTGAAGGAGCTGAAGGCAAAAGACAGACCTATCATTGGGCAAGGTTAAATTATTTACTGCAAACCTTGGTAAGAGATATTCTGGAAAGCCTGCTTCTGGGAGTTGCACGGATGGTGCTCTTCTCTCTTTTTCTTCCACCTTCTGCCCATACATCTGTTCAATGCTCTTCCCTGCACCTTTATCTTTTGGTGCTCCTACCAACTGGTAAATGTATTCCTAAACTACAGCTTTAATTTTTAAAAGAATTAGCCTAATTTATCACCACAATCTGTGGGAATATGAAGATTTGCTGATAGACCCTTCCTCGGCTCCTGACTTATGTAACAGACCCTTACATGAGAGCACAGCCCTCTTCCAATCTGCTGTGACCAAGAACAATAGTCACTGGTATTTAACCACTGCAACTCTTTGAAGTAATTGCCTTAAATGCCTGCTTTTGCATAAAAAAAAATATACTTGAAATACAGGTTGAGTATCCATTATTCAAAATGCTTGAGACCAGAGTGTTCTGGATTTTGAACTTTTTCAGATTTTGAAACATTTGTATTAAGAATCCCTAATCTGAAAATCCAAAATCTGAAATGCTCATTGGAGCACCATGTGAGTGCTCAAAGTTTCTGATTTTGGCACATTTCTGATTTTGGTTTTTCAAATTAGGATGCTCAACCTGTATCTCATTTATTGGTGTCAGTTAAAGAAGAGCCCAGTATTAACCACATCCAAATTTAAGAATGAGAATTAAATATATTTGATTTGTAAAGGTTGCATGTACAACTATGTCTTTTTGCTTCATGGCCACACAATATTGACTGCTTGAGTTGGGAACATGTGTAAGTGATATTCACAATCTACGTTTGCCACTGAGGTTCAAAATTATACCAATTCAGGACCAATAATTCTTTATCCATGCAGCAGGTATGATATTCACTTTTTAGTTGTCATTTGCAATGAAAATAATAGAAATGGTGATGTCCTATTATGTGATGCCAAAAGTAACAATTGCCTTACCTTGTAGTGATAAAAATGGGTAACTCAGTGGTTTATACTGAATTGAATCTTCCTTAGTTTGTGTGTTGAATCCCTAACCCCCACGTGCTTGTATTTGGAGGTAGGGCTTGTAAGGAAATAATAGAGGTTAAGAGAGATCATATGGGAAGGGCCTTAATTTGATACTCTAGAACTGGTGTCTTTATAAGAAGAAAAGGGTGCACCAGAGCTCTCTTTTTCCTGCCATGTAAGGACATACCAAGAAGGTGGGCATCTGCAATCCAGGAATAGAGTCTTTACCAGAAACTGAATTTGTGAGAAAGTAGGTGTCTGGTTTTGCAGCCACCCAGTCTGTTGTGTTTTGTTATAGCTGCCCAGGCAAACTAATACATCCGGAGTTATGATGAGGTGAATACTGAATAAATAAAGGGATGGATAGCTTGGTTGAATATAAAGTTAATGAATAAATGAATACATGGAAATTAAATTTAGTATAAAAATAAAGATCTGAGCATATCGTATTCTCAAAAAAAATCATTTTCGCTGTTACATACAAACTCAAAATGTTTCACTGAAGGATCTAGAAATTTAGTAAGGCTTAGATTTAATTTAGGCCTATAAAATTTACATAAACGAAGTTAAGATATCTTACCTTTTGTAAAGATAACTGAAAATTTTTTCTCATGTTTTCTGAATGGAACTGAAGTCATGGAAAGATCAGAAATCAGTGAAGCAACAGAAAACATTAGTGAGAACAATTCACCACGTGACCATCTGTTGCACATTCTGAATTCAAGAGACTTGGCAAGTCCATAAAAATGTCATGCATAAACTTTCCTCGTGATCATATTTTCTACTGCCAGAAACATTAACTTCAAGTAGGGCCTTGGTGATAACCAGTTAAACAAATCTAAGATCCTAATGGATATATACCACAGACTTCTTTTCTATATTTAAAGATAACATCAAATTTACACCACATTGTTCAGGAATTCACTTATTTATTTTCGATACTTTACAGGTGTTGTGATGTCTCATAAAATTTCATGTTAACTATGATCTCCTGCTAGGAAAATAATATGGTGGTTAGGTTAATTCACATTTCTGCACTACAGATATTTAGCTTTGTATTTTTGTGTCACTGTATATATTTTCATCTATTTTACAAAACCTTCTCACTGAAGGAGTGAATTAGAGTGGAGAAGTCAGATAATGACCTGATACTTCAAGATGATTTGCATATGCTATAGAAAATAGAAGTGGCTTGGCATTATTTCAGGGGTGTCTGGACAGGTGTTTTGATATAAAAAATATACCTACAGACCAAAGCACCACAATTTCTGCACGTACATGCATGGCTACCTCTCCTCCTGACCTCCTTGACTAGAACTGATTGCAGAGACCTGAGGTCACTGCTTAGTGGTCGGGAGTGATGACATAACTGGTTGGCTCCTCCACTTACTTTGAAACTGTAAGATTTATGAGTTAAAAAATTCGGTCTCTTTTGTCGATTATTCTATTCCCAGAGCCTGCATTTGCTTGATATGTACAGTGGTTGTTCAAGAAATACTAGTAGACTCAATGACTCTAAGAAAAAGAAAAAAAAAATACCATTCCTACTGCTTTAAGAACAAAAAGGAAAAGAAGTAATTACTTTGTTGAGACATCCCACTCTCTAAGTCAGCTGCCTTCTCAATTGGAAAGATCTCAGAAACACTCCAGAGTGGGCCACACTCTTGAAGGCATAAAGAGAATAGATGATAGATGTCTTTTTTGTAGTTTTTTACATTTTTTATTCCTACACAAATAAAAAAAAAGGCAATGAGTTAGAGCCTCTTGAGCAGAGCAATATGAGCCACCTGGTCAGCACTACCTCTGGTGTGGTAGCTCTGGAGTGAAGAACAGGCCTTGCACGGACCTGAAACAGAGAACAAAATGTTATGGGTATCAAAGCATGGGGCTTCCACAACAGAGTTTTCTCTGGAGTTACCTGTTGCCCCAAAGGAGGGGTCAGGAGAGTGAACTTTTAATTTATTTGACATTTCCCAGATCCCTTTTCAAGGGATCCAGTAACACAGAGGGGAAACCTACAATCAGACCAAGAAACTTTTCACCCTGCTACTGTGGGTTACTATACAGGCTTGAAGGGACTATGTACCTCTCAGGTGGGTGAAAATTCATAATTAAATGGCAAACATTACTGAGAAATATTAAATGTGCAAAAAGGATGGTATTACAAAGCACAATTATAATAATTAAAATTGCTCTGATAGTGTTAAAGTTTCAATGTAGGAGGGGCTGAGGGTAAAACAATCTGAACAGAAGAAAGTAACTCAATGCTGTTTGAATAACAGTAATACTTACATTGTATATCATAGACAAAAAAGGTCAAGGTGCTTTCACTGGCACTCATACAATATTGAGAAAATACAGATTCTCCTTTGCAAAGAACGTTATTTTATTTCTTTGACATGAATTGAGCAGGTGATGCTGCTGCTGATTGCTTATAATACAAAGTGATGGCTATAAACAATTATTTATTTATTTTTGAGACAGAGTCTCACTATACTGCCCTTGAGAGAATGCCATATGTCATAGTGCACAGCACCATCAAACTCTTAGGCTTAAACGATCTTCTTGGTTCAGCCTCCCAAGTAGCTGGGACTACAGGTGCCTGCCACAACACCCAGCTATTGTTATAGACAGGGTCTCACTCTTGTTCAGGCTGGTCTTAAACTCCTGAACTCAGGCAATCCGCCCACCTCAGCCTCCCAAAGTGCTAGGATTAAAGCTGTGAGACACAGTGACTGGCCTAACAATTAGCTTTTTAAATGATAATAAAAGTCATGGTTAAAAGCAAGTCCACAGAGAACCAAAAATGACACTGGAGCAGCCATGTTCAACTAAAATCTGTTAGAAATCAAGACAAAAGTTATGGTGGAAGTCTAAGTGAAAATGTGGTTTGATTTATACATTTTTTCCCCAGGAGCATAGCTCATTATATATATTGAGTTATAACATTATGAAATGTTGAAAAACAAATAAGTGCCCTGGCATAAATACTGAACACCCTGATGCATAGATATTATGAATAAAAATATAAACAGTACAAAATGTCTTGAATAAAATGTAATATGAAATGCTCAGTATACATTCTGCTCCATTCTTTTATTTTTACTAATTAAATTAATTATTTATTTGTATTTACAGATGGGGCATACTGTTCCCTAGAATGGAGTGCAGTGGCTATTCACAGCTGCCCATCCACCACTGGTTATCATGGGGTTTGGACCTACTCTGTTTCCCACCTGAGCCTGTTCACCCCTCCTTAGGTAAAGTGGTGATCTCTATTCCTGGGGAGTCACTATATTAATGCTGAAACCAGTGCAGTACCCAAACAGCAAGTGTGCTGTGGCCCCAAACTCCTATCCTCAGCCATCCTGACTCAGCCTCCCAGGTACCTGGGGCTACATGTGCACCCCACTGCTTTCATCTATTCTTTTCTTTGCACAGATGAGTGAGCTACCTTCCCACCTATCTACTGTCTATGGGGTGTAAGTAGCCTCCATGCAACTTTCCCAGACACTTGGAGGCAGCATAACCGATGAATCATTTCTAAAGAATATATAACCTAGCTCCTTGCCATATTCACATAGCTCTGTTTCTGGATATTGTATATATTTTGTATTGGTTGTAGCCAATACACAGTTGTTGAGACAAGCTGATTTCATATAAATGTGAGCTTTGGGGCTACCTGAAGGATGTTGTTCTCTTTGTTATCTTCATATTGACTTGTGAGACATTTTCTTTGGTTCAGCTTCTCATGTCTCCTTGACCTCTATTTCTGGAACATTAAGTAGGATCAGTTTACTGGCTATACTGTGGAAAAATTTCTTTTACCTATATTTAATCATAATTTTTCTCATCAATTTATATTGCCCTTAAATACTAACTGCCTTTCTTTCTCATTGCTATTAATCTCAGAAAACTGTTTAAAAACTGGTATCAAAACAAAGTTTCTTAGAAAGTATTATGAATTATTAATAATTACTGTTACTGTTAAGAGCTTAATAATTTCTGCCTGTTGATGAAATCAAAGACCTGTTGATGCAGCATTCTATTCCATTTTGGACTGCTGATAAGTTAGGATTCTGGTAGAATGCAGAAGAGTTAGAAGGGAGAGGATCTTATAACAGAAGACTCTGTACAAGCACATACATGTGCGTGTTCAGTGTATGACAAACCATTGATGCAGTCACAACACACAGGACAGTGAAAGCACAGCATAATGAGGCAGTAAAGGTCTGGAAGCTGCGGGGCTAAGGATCCAGAGCCTCACCCTGTGGGGCAAGAATTGATGCTAGACAGGTGCAGTCAGATTTGAATGCTGCAAAGATCACTCTCTGAAAGCACTGACAAAGGACTGGCACAGGGAAGTGAATTCTGTAGGAATTCACAGGAAACAGACGTGAGAGCCCTTTAGCGGACAGACGGACAGAGGCTATATTTCTGGCTGGCATGATCAGCTATAATCATCATATTTTCTAAAATTGGGAATTCAAAGAGAAGAGCAAAATAAGACTCAGGGGAATGAAGGAGGGAAAATGACAAGTGCAAAGCCGTGTTCTCCTTGTGGTGCAAGTGGAGAACTCAGGGCCAGTTGTTCAGGTACCATGCCAGCTTGGTGATAGACTAGAGGGAAGTGGAGGCCTGGAGTACTGGGAAACCAAGTACATGAGAAACGAGGCAAAGGCAGGAGCACAGGGAGGCTGAAAACACGTGGACTTAAAAGACAAATTGAAGTGAGATTCAGGAAGACCAGTGCCACACTGATCTAACATTAGAGATAGTCACTGTACTTACTAAGCAGCAGAGCCAGTGATACCAACGTATGTGAAGCTGCAGGTGCAACATAAAACCTATATTCAGAATTTTAATTAAAATTTAGATTTACAGAATTTTTTTTTCTCCATTGGGTTACTCAATGTAAACTTTGGCATCTATTCTCCATTTCAGTATCCAAGGTGTCTGGTACTATCCATATGGCCAACATGACTTTGTTGAAACAAAGTAGCATATTTATGGGGCAACTATTCTGGCATAATCCATGTTTTCAGCATATACATACTGAATGTATGCTATAGATCAGGCCATGTGTTTATGGTAAAGATAAATATATAATCTATTCTCATATGAGAAAAGTTCAGTCTCTTATGAGGACAAAGAAACATATATAAGATGATAATTGCTGTGATGGAAGTGAACATGGGACAATATGAGCACAGATGTGTCACCCAACTTGGAGGTTCAGGTCAATTCCTCACATATGCCTTCTGAACCAAAAGCTGATGTTGAGTAGAGATATCCAGGTTTATTGGACTTGGGTAGGTGAACAATGAGAGGTATGAAGGGCATCAGAATCATCTTGTATGTAGGGCCCAGAGGTCTGGGAGATCATAGGGTTGTGTAAATAAAATTAGTCAGGCGATGAATGTGGGGCAGGGGTGGGGGAAAGATCATGAGCTATGAACACAAAGATTCCGGTAGGGACAGTATGTTTCTATGCCATGCTTAGCAAACAAAGTAAGGGAAAAATAGGAAGAAAAGCCCATTTCAAAGAATAGGCAAAGAGCAAGAAGAGAAGCCAGTTTTGAAGAGGAATTTAATATCATACATGAGGAATTAGAGACTTGTATTACTGTGGGCCTCCTACAGTAATAAATAACCACTTCAGTGACTAAACAAAATAAAAGTTTCTATGTCATTAATATCACAACACAGTGATGGACGTATAGGAAGGGCCTCTGCTCCATGCAGTCATTCAAACTCCAAGTTTCTTTCCATCCTGTGTCTCTACCCTTTTCCAGATCTTAGAACCTTTTCTGAGAGTGGCATAGTAGAATTAAGATGTTTAGTGTAGGAGGATATATAAGATATTTTTGTCTGCAAGACCTGAAAGAGGCACGTATTACATCAAAACTCATTCCCCCAATTGGAAGTCAATATTATTGTCGCACACAGCTCTGAGGGACTGGGAAATTTAGTCTTGCTGGATGTCCAGTGGGGAAAGGAAATGAATTTGGGGAGTAAGTTTCCCCAAATAAATAGGTAGAAATAAGATGTAGATAGCTAGGTTTGAAATACGTTAAGATATTTCTAAAGTGTGAGTATACATGGCAGTTTATTTATTTTTTATTGTTTTATTGCAAATTAACATAAAGGTATAGATGTTTAGGTTACATTGTTTTCTGGTCTAAAGTAAAGTTCAAGTTGTAGTTAAGCTTTTCACCCAGAGCGTGTGCTGAACACCTCACATTGTGCACCTTGGGTGAGATCCCACCAGCTGCCTTATTAGACTATATTTGTGTTTTAAATCACGGACATGAAAGAAATCTCCAAACAGGATTATATATATTGAAGAAACTCAATAATGAAGCATTCTATAAAAACATTAAAAATAGCATGAAAAATAGACTGAATATCATAAATGCCAGAGAAGTAGAAGGAAGTCCAAAAGAGAGAATGTTGAAGATTTAAAGGAAGATAATAATTTAAAGAAGGATGGAGTGGGTAAGAGCATCATAATCTTTAAGGTAGCTCAATAAGATAGAGCCAACTTGCCACGTGTTAACGCTTCGCCTACTTCAATTTGCTATGCATGCATCATCCATTTAGATAGTTGAGTGACCTATTGGAAGGACTGTGATTTTTATCTAGAATAATACATTGCCTTGATTTATGATGTCTCAACTTGTTTTAAAATTTAATATGTTAAAGTTTTCTGCATAAATTAATCGCTAAGGTTTCAAATTAACTTTAACAAAAACTTTAAATCTACTTCTCGAGATACTTTTCTCAGATTAAGTTACATGTGTGATGTCTTTCTCAAAAAGATAAAAAACCAATAATGAACACATCTAATTCAATTTAACTTTCATGTTCATAATCTCCTTGTTTAATATATTCTGCCATTGGCTCCATTATATATTCAAAATATTTGTTAAATATATTTGCTTAAATATTTCATATATGTGGTCTATGTGCAAATGTGCATATTTCATGTAATGTGCACATATATATATATATCATGTACTTTTTACGGTTTAAAATAATGATAAAAGCAAATTATAAAAATATTTGGCTAAACATCTCAAAATTATGTCTTCAACTATGAAAACCATTAATTCCACTATTTGGAAGTTGTGTGGTTTTAGGAATGATGGAGATAAAAGGTATGATATATTATTTGTGTTTTAATACTAGTGTTTTAAATGTTTAACCCTGCTGTCATTGAAAGTCATGTGAGATAATAGTTTTTAAATATTCTTTTAGCTATTTGTCTTCCTTCAAAAAAAGTCTCCCTTATGTCCCGTAACGATGAAATAGTCAGTGGAGAAGTGTGTGTGTGATGCTTTCTCCTAACCCCCAAGGTAATGCTGAGAATTCCTAAGTCAAAAGAGCAAGTTTTAAAATAATCATGGCACAGGGTGGCAGAGACTGCCATGACAAGGCAAGTGCTGATGGTAGAAAAGAGTGGGGCTTCAAGCAGGAAAGATTGAGAAAAATAAATTAAGAAAAGTGACAGGTTCTCATTAAGACGAAAATAGGTGAGTGAGAGAGTTGGTGTAGCCTAGCATGTTAATGCTGAGAAGCCCCACGGAGCGTTGGGGGGCCTGGAAATGGCTCAATAGGAAATCTTTGCCATAGGCCCAGAAAACATGTCAGCAAAAGCAAAAGCAAAACAAAACAAAAGAAGACAAAACTCCAGATATTTAGCAGCAATGATTAACACTAAGTAAAATGAATGAACTACTGCCCCTTAACTAGAAGTAGCATATACCATGACATGTTCTCACTTTTAATTCAGATTCTGTCCACACGTACTCATTCAAAATGCATTAAGTACCTGTAAGCTGGCTCTCTGCTAGTGGTGACAATAATAGAAAGAAACCATCCATAATCTCTTCTAGCAAGAGGCTAATCCTTACAGCTGAGCACTGAGTACCTAAAAATAATGGCAAAAGGAGAATGTGTCTTCCTAAAGGAGCCTAGAAATTTCTGGATCTGATTAATGGCCCAGAAACTATTTCCTAGTGCAGAGAATACTTCACACGGGTTATTGATACACCAACAGTGGGCACTAAGGCAGGTTGGACTTCAGCAAGAGTAACACCAACCATCATAGAAAATTAACAAAATAAAAACAAAACTACATGTCCCGGAATCTTGCCATGTGGCAGATACTGTCGCACAGTTCATTTTCATGGAATGCACATAATTAGCATACGGACAAAGGCTCTGATACCATTAACCATATCTTATGTATAGGAAGTGGATTAAACTTCTTAAGTATCTTTTCCAATGTAAGAAAACTCTGCTTTGGTGGCTAAGTAGGAATATAGGGTCGTGCAGTCTAACGAGAGCTTGTGTATATAACCACATTAGACTATAAAGAAGTTTTTTGAAAAGCAAGAAAGCTGGGATGGGAGGCCCCCTAGGGCATCTGCAAAGAAGAAAAATCTGTTTTTTGTTCCAATTTTCTTCTCTATGATGTCAGCTTACCAGAGGGACCTCAAAAACTAGCAGACAAGGCTGAGTTAGCAGAGTTCATCTGCGGCAGTATCTTTTTATAATTTACTATATCAAACAATCTTAAAATGAAAAATCTCCCAAACATGTGAGTTGATGTGTTTTTTTTTTTCCTTTTATCATTTTAAGGCAAGAACAAATAAATTATAATGAACATAGGAAGTTATATGTCTACTATCTTAAATTGGAAATCATAAGGACCTTTGAAACAACTTTCATAAATTCTTTCTTAGTCTACTTTTCAAAGTCAGGGAGTTTCAATTTCCATAAATATAGAGGGGGCCAAAAATGTATACATATTTAAGAAAGGAAAAATACAGTATTAAAGTTGTGACTCATATATACTAATAATGTTAGTTATCTTGTATATTGTATCTTGTCTCTTTTATAAATTGTATCTTATGTCTCTTGTTTGCTGAGGTCAAACATGGCTAGTATAACACTTTTAGTACAGGTTTTTTATTTCTTAAACTGTGTATACACAGTTTTTGGCACCTTCTGTATTTCATAAAATAAAGATTTTTTCTCTTTTTTCTCATTTCAGGTTAATGTGTGAGTACAAACAACCAGGTCACAATATTTGAATTTGTTACATAGACTCCCTCTTGTCCTTGTGTCCCACACCTACACCCCTACATTGTGACTATGAAAGGGCTACCTCCAAACCCCTTTTCTCCTCTCTGTTGTGGCCCCTACCCCCAACTTGAGTTGAGTTTATCTCCTCTGTGGGCATGAATTAGATCATGTACTGACTTCATATTAGTATTGAGTCTATTGGACATTTGATTTTCCATTCTTGTGATGCTTTTCTGTGAAGAATATGTTTCAAAACTGACCAGGTTAATACAAAAGATATGAAGTCACCATCTTTTATATTCCTGGATAGTGTTACATGGTATACATATACCACAGTTTGTTAATCCATTCCTGGGTTGATGGGCAGGGTTGTTTCAAGGTTGTTTCCATGCCTTGGCAATTGTGAATTGAGCTGTGATACACAATACAGATATTGCACACTAACCCATTTCCATCAGGCCCTTTTATTCACCTGAACATTAAAAACACTGTGGGGGCCTTCACACGTTGTAACTCTCCTGTTATCACTCTGATTGCAATTCTTACTCTTTTACACCCTTAGTCTAAGGTAACCTCTTTGATGTTCTCCTACTCCAGGACTTTGCTTTTCTCTTTCTTAGCCTGGTAGCTATTTCCTAAGATAACTTCATGGCTGTGCTCTCACTAGAGGTCATTTTCTCACACAGAGCATATTGTACACACACACACAAAACACACACACGATGTGTTTAAAAACACACTGAAAATTCTTAGATGTGCAGGCCCAACAGATTTCATTACTCTGTAACCAGGAAAATTAATACTTAGTCACATGTAAAAGCATAACTTAAAATTATGTCATTCCTATGCTTAGGCTAAAAATCAATTTTTAGACTTAAAAATTATCTTTCCTTCTCTTTTCCATCAGAGGTCTTTGATTTTTTTTTAAACATCTCTATTTTCCTAATTTCACACAATTTGTTAAGCCATTAATTATTATTATTACATATAAATGTAACATGACATTTAAATATAATGACATTTAATCTTCTAAAATAGATTTATTATCTACTAGAACTAATAATATGATGTAAATGATAAAATAGACTTATTTCATTGATATAATTAATCTATAGGTGATGATGTAACTACCCAACTTTACAAATGGAAAAATCCATGAGCCATTATATGATCAGAACTACTTTTGCTGCAAGTGACATAAATATACCTTGAACTACCTCTAGTAAACAAGGGTAATTTATTGGCTACCATAGCCAAGGGATGGACAGAATTGTAATTAGGGCTCACTGGTAAGTGCTGCCCTCTTCACTCTGCTGCTTATTTTTCTGCTGATTTCTCCTTTAACTGCTGGACACAATGACAATTGGCACACTTCACCTTTAAATTTTATAGTATCTAAAACCAAGGAGGAAGGGTCGCTCCATATCATCCCAAGTTTGCAAATTCCAATGAAAGATTCTTACTGGATCTGCCTGAGTCAGATGCTGACTCCATTAAGATTAACCACCATGAACATGGTAATAGACTCCATAAGAAGATGGCAGATCACTTTGGAACCATTTGTTAGTATTAGGATAAAGAAATTAATAGAATAAATTTGTGGAACTTTGGAGTGCCATTGGAGAATTGTTGTGCTGGACAGATAAAACATAGATTTTTCGAACAACTCTTTGTTTTCTATCTTTCTACTTTATAATTGAACACAATTGTCCCAGAAGCTTAATTGTACTTATTTTTTATTTATATTTTTTGTGCAGCACAATAAAAGGGTATTCACAATTTTAAGACGCCAAAAAGAAAAAAAAATAGTTTATTGCTTGATGAAGTTATCCAGAGAAGAAATCCCTGTTAGTTCTAAAGGAAAACTCTTCACTTGAAGCAACTTAAAAGGGTTATATACATTTCTCAAGACAAGTAACTTTATGATACGTAATACTTAAACTATAATATAGTTTAAGTATTACATAAATGTTTCAGTATAAGTATAACAGGAAGGTTTTTCTCTCAGGAGTTTTTCACGTGCCCAAGAAACCAAAAAGTAAAAAAATTATGGTCCCCAGAAGAAAAAATATGTTACAAAGTAATTAAATAAATATATTGACAAAAGTCAGAAATTTTCTTTCAATTCTTCTTCTTCTCTTCTTTTCTACTTTGGTTGTATACTAACTGTTTACTTTTCAACAATAAATATTTTTTCTTCTGTGTTTGCATTTTGTGAACTAGGTCTGTGAGATGCTTGAGATCGGGTAGAGATTTCAGGAAGTTGTGAACTAACTACAAAAAATAGTGAATTACATTATTGAAGAAAAGAGAAGACTCATTAATTTCCTTGTTTTCTTTTAAAAATTACAAAAAATTATTTTAGCATCACTTTTGTTAATTATGTTACCACTATTTTGCTAAAAACAAGTATCAAGTTGTGTGATATGCTGCTATATTGTTTAGAAAGCATACAGTGTTAATTATCCCATTACTCTGCAAGCTCTGTGATGAAGTACGTTGGTCTGTTCTGTTCATTGCTTTATCCCTGATGTCCAGGGCAATGGCTGACCCATAATAGTTGTGCAGTCAGTATTTTTAAATAAATTAGTCATTGTTAAGTAGAGATTTTTAAGTATAGATATGTTTGGCATATGATGAAATGCATCCTGTCATTATGACTATTGACATCAGGTACAGCTTAAGTTAGTAAATATAAATGCAAAATAAAGGGAAGATGAAAACATTGTTCACATTTTTATATCACATTTCTAAAAATCATGGGGCAAAAAAGCCAATGTTAAGTTTAATCAAATAAAAAGACAACCCTGTACCTTCCATCATGAAAAGGCAGCAAAAGACAACAATAAAACCTATGAAAAAAGGTTTTATTTGATAAGGTTGTGTATTTAACAGAACTTACATTTCCAAAACAAAGAAACTATATGTTACATCTTCACATAACTTTGCTTAGCTTTTTTCCAAATTAAGTTACCACGTTGAAGACACTTTTATGGCGCTGCTTTAGCTGTTTTGTGCCTTTCAGCTAACAAAGAAAATTACCTTTCCCAATATTCGTCATCCATTCCAGAAGTTCTGATGTGTTTCCCATTATTTTAAAGCAAGTCTTGGAAGAATTGGCAGCTGTGTCACTTGTAATTCTGATTGCATTCTGAATGCTACTGGACAAAAATATTACATACCTTAGTGAAGCCAGCTTTTTGTTTGCCTATTTTGTGCACTCTACTGCCATTTAAGAAGAATTTATTTTAGGAGCCAATTTTGGAATGCAGAAAGAGCGTCAGCATCTTTTAAATAGCATTTATTTATTTGTTTATGTATGTATGTATGTATGTATTTATGTATTTATTTTGCCATGGAAAGCATCCACTGGAAGATAAATCTTGGTGTTCTGTGAACATGTGGAGCACCTGTGATGCCTGGAACACATGTGGTTTGGCTGCTTTCTTGAAGAAAGGTGCCCCACATGTCACACTGATTCACTGCCTTCTACGCCGGTACGCAATGTCATAGGCTACAGCGCCAGCAATTCTGAATGAAGTTTCATCCACCACCATGGGTAGAGCGACTTTATGAGAGTCAAAGATTTAAATTACTCTTTTCATCATGTTTTGTCAAGGGATGAAAGTAGAATACAAACCTTACTACCCGTTCAAAAATTTTAAGTGCTTGCTTGATAACATTTTAGGAAAAAGCGTTACCTCTTTTTACCCTTTACTTCTTTCTTACTCTTTTGTGTGTTTTAGAAGAAACGGGTAGAATATAAAATGATAGGGAGTAAAATCATTTCAAAGTACCTGATAAGGATGGGTTCATCCATACCTTGGCAAAGAGAACGATATTTCTGACAATATGAATGAGGTAATTAAAGACAAAATCTTGAACTGGAAAAGCTGTTGAAAAAAATGAAACAAACATACCACCCGCATTTCAAACTGCCACTGCAGTAACCTATGGATCATTTCATCTATGTTAGCACTTTTGAACCAAAGACTGAAATTGAGCAATTACTGTAAATTTATAAGTGCCAGAAAAAAATCTTATTTTTAGCCTGTGTTGAGAATGTCTCATAGAGTATTGCTAAATTCTTTTATTGGGGGGAAAAAAAGCTACAGAACTCAGGGCAGTGGGGTGGGATATACAGACAGTCTTTCCCAGAATTATTTCTGCTTTACAATTTAAATATTGAAATCTAGATTTGTGATTATCTTTTGGATCCTGTTGTCATTAACAAAGAGAACATTGTAGTGGTAGACTATGACCTAAAAGACATTAGGACAAAGGACTTACTATACCAGGATTTCAAATCAAGGAGTCCCAGAGAGTTCAATTGTTATTGACAATGTTTGAAGTCAATATGGTTTGTGAACTTACCACCATGCACTTACATTTGTGGCACTATACAAACAATTGGGTAAGGTTTCACAACCTTGGTACATCAGTATCTCACAGTTGTGTTCATGTCAACATGTGGCACTGTCTTGCTGAGTGATGTTCATGATTGCTTTTGCATGTTTTTCTGTGCCATTGTGAGAATGTTGGAGCTTCAATAGAATCAACAAAGATACATTCAAAAATTTCTTGTTAAACTTTGCAAGAGTGGAAGTAGAATCGGGGACATGTTCATCCAAGTTTATGGGGATAATGCCATGAAGAAAATGGCAGTGTACAAATTGATTACATGGTTTTTTGAGGAAAGAGAAAGTATCACTAATAAAGAAAGATCAGGGCTTAGCTATTATTTTATGGAAAGGAGTTAAATCAAAAGCTTTTCCACTTAGAACTGGAACCAGACAAGGTTGTCCTCTGTCACTACTATTCAGCATAGTGCTGGAAGTTCTAGTCAATACAATTAGGCAAGGTCAATCTCTCCCTCTTTGCTGATGGTATGATATTATACTTAGAGAACCCCAAAGACTCAACCACAAGACTCTTGGAAGTCCTCAAAAAATACACTAGTGTATCTGGATATAAAATCAACGTCCACATGTCAGTTGCCTTTGTATACATCAACAATAGCCAAGATGAGAGTTTAACGACACAAATCCCTTCACCACAGCCCCAAAGAAAATGGAGTACTTAGGAATATACCTAACCAAAGAGGTAAAGGACTGCTATGAAGAAAATTATGAAACTCTAAGAAATGAAATGGCAGAGGACTTTGACAAATGGAAGAACATACCATGCTTATAGCTGGGAAGAACACTCAACATTGTTAAAATGTCTATACTTCCCAGAGAAGTCTACCGATTCAATGCCTTCCCTATTAAAATATCAACATCCTGGATGCGGAGCATGATGGTGGACTGGACGGATGTCTAGCAACTCTCCCAAACCTCCAGGTGAGAGGAGGTTTGGCTGGATCTTCCCCTGCGGGGAAAGTTGTTGTGAACAGGCAATAAGTGGTGTACAATGAGCGTCTGGATTTCTGAACTCAAAATCTAACCCGGAGTCATGGAATCTGCTAGAGAAATTTTTGTGCCACTGTTAAAGGGGCGCCAGAGGCAGTAGCAACCAGCCCCTCCCCCATGGAGGACTGCAGTTCTCCCTTCGTAGGGAAAGTAGGCGTTTTGTGGAAAGATCAGTGAAGTGTGGACTCCTGAGCAGAAATTTGCCATCAGAAGGGGTGCCATTCGAGCAGCAGGGGGCTAGACAGCCTGATAGAAAATTAGGGGGAAAGTATCCCACCCAGGAACACACACATTTGGAAATGCTGACCCGCCACAGGGCACCTTTTTCAGGAATAGCAGGTGTGAATGAATGGATTTAATCATTCTAGGAAGGGGAATATTTGTGTAGACTGGCAGTTCGGGGTGTGCAGCAATCGGACAGATTGCAAGTCTCAAAAGCATAATCTTGAGCCGTGGACTCTGATGGAAAAATCTCTGCACTGCTGCTGAAAAGGCAGCGCCAGTGACAACCAGCCTGTCCCCCACAGAGGACTGCAATTCCCAGTTCCCAGTGAAACTGGGCACTGAGTGGAGAAACTGGTGCACCGTGGTCTCCTGCGCCGAGTCTGGAGGTCACATAGGGGTGTTGTCTTGAACAGGTCAGCCAAGGTTGGGCAGCCAGTTGGAAAACAGACATATTTTGAAATTCCAGTAATGGTGCTGACAGGTAACTCCTTCTATGGGCCAGACACAGCAGTAACCGTGGTAACAAAGTAAAACATGTACCAGGTATAAGCCTGGGAACCACTCTCACCACCACCTGGTGTCCACAAAGTATATTAAGTATATTGGAATATAAATACATTCCTATTAAAGTTGACTCCTACTTCCTATAGTTGTATTTATATATATATAATACTTTGGTGGTTGGTGCCTTTTTTCCCCTTCTTTTCCTGTTGGAATTTTTGTTAATTTTTTTCTAATTTTTAAATTATTTTCTTTTTTTATTAATAATACATATTATTATTTTTTCTTTTTCTTCTTGTCCTCTTCTTCTCCTTTTATGATTGCTGAGAGTGCTCACATAAGATTTTTATGGTTTTTACTTTTTTATTATTATTAATATTTTTTAATTTTTAAATTCTTTTTGATTAACCTCATTTCTGTCCTAGTTGTTTTTTTGTCTGTATGTCCAGTTGTTTCTGATTATCTGTGCATCTGTGTACTTGTGTGTCTGCTAGCCTCTTTGTCTGTTTATTTACTTGTTTGGTTTTAACATGTTTTATGTTGTGCTGAATCCTTGGGTTGGCTATGTTCCCTAACTCCAACTTACACATTCAGTAAGAACAAGGAGAAATAGGGGACAACGGTTGACTGGACCCACCTTTCAACAGAAGTTCTAGTCCAGAGGGAGAGATAACAGCCAGAAAGAACCCAACAAAGATGAAGGAGGGTTGCTGAGCTGAAAGAAGAGATAGAAAACTGTACATTTTCCCTGCTGAGGCAAGCTTCAACTCTAAGGAAACAAATTTTAGGTACAGATCCCATCCCCAAGAGGACATGTGTCTGTCCCTTCCCCTAAGAAAGTTGCTTGCTTGCTGTGGGATTTTTACTTGTGAGCAATGAACTGGGACCCTCCTCCCTCACCCCACCAGAAGGAATTGCTGGAAGTTGGAACTCCTTCTCCAGAGAGCCCCTGCCATGAGCACAGGAATTCCCTTGTCTGGGAGGAAGTTTAAACAAATATTTTCCTTGCCACCTTGAACTTCCAGTTTACCCTGTACCCCCCCCCCGATATGGCGGTCTAGAAGTCCAACTCCTGCACAGACCATAATATCTGTACTTCTTGGCTAGGACTGGGCATTGTATATACAGAGGCAGTGCAGCTGTGCTATATCTGTGAATTCAGTAATAGTGCAGAAAGACACAGAGGGAAAGGTGACTGACCTAGCCCTGAGAAAGTGTATCTCAACAGCAGGTGGAGACTTGGGTATCTGCACTATGGGTGGAGACCTGGGAACTGCTGAGGTGCCCAAACCCAAGGGGAGACACCTCCCATCTAACACCAACATTAATAGAGTGATCTGGCCAGGGTCTAATTTGGGAGAGTTATCTCCCCAACTCAGTGGTCTGTCAAAGGGAACCAGACCTCACCCTATAGAGGTACCAGAGTTATAGAATAGTGGCAACAAAGGTGTGGTGGCTGAGGGAGTTCTTTTGCTGTCAGGATATACTCAGGTTTAGATCGAGCTCAGGTGGAACTATCTCAAGCTGCCATTGGGTGCCTGAGGCAAGCAGGCATCTGTTGCCCCTGCTGGATGGTGGCAGAGGGTGGTAACCATGAGGAAAAGGCAGTGACCCTACTTTGATTCTGGCAGGCACATAGTCCTGGCACATTTGCTAATTGAATGGAACAGGACCACAGAGACTGGGTTAACAGAGACTGCTGGTGGGGCTACTAGAGACTGAGGCCACCAGAGTCTGGTGGAGAAGGTGAGAAAGGTGGGGAATGATCCATCAACCCCCTTGCTCCAAACCTTCCACTGGACAGGCTTATCTGACTCCTTGGAGCACCAGAGGTACTTAACCCACACAAGAGCTACCAGTAGACTCCTAATATCTAGTTGTTGGAGACCTTTTGAACTCTCCTGCTAGAGAGTGGGTGCTATTCGGGACAACTGGTTTGGAACTCTTGAACTGGACAAAACACCCGAGGACTCTCGAAGGTGATACCCTGGTTTTTTTGTAGTGGGAAGGTTTGATTATCCGCTTCCATGTATTACCTGTGGGGATGGGATGTCCTAGTTGCTTGAATTTCTCCAAAGCAGAGACTGCAACCCAGTGTCTCTTATTTACTAGGATTGGACAGAGATCAGCTGAATACAAAACAGAGCCACCTACCCCCACTACACCAATCAGGCCTCTAGATTCACAGACTGTAGTACTATACAGGTCCTTTGCAAAATTGTAAAGGAAATGCTGCAGTCACTAGCCCCAGTTTCTTAGTGAAGGGTTAGTCAACCACAACACCAGAAGTCTTCAATGAAATTTCACTTCCTTGCTCATCTAGCTAGACAGTGAAAAACAATCATGGCATGGAATCAGCAGAAAAACTCTGGCAACATGAATAATCAGAATAGTTCACCCCCCCACCAAGGAATGACAAATCAGCCAAACCAGAGGATCCAATTCACAAACAAATGGCTGAGAAGTCAGATACTGAATTTAGAATTTGGATGGCAAATAAGATCAATAGATTGGAAATAAAGTTGGAGTCAGAAATTCTAGGAATAATTCAAAGATATCTCAAGAATTCAGTGAATTCAAAGACAAAATCATCAAAGATTTAGACACATTGAGAAAAGAAGTTGCAGCCCTCCAATATATGAGAAATACAGTAGAATTCCTCAGTAACAGAATGGAGCACACAGAAGAAAGGATTTCTGACATCGAAGACAAAGCTTTTGAATGCTCTCAAATGCTCAAAGAGGAAGATAAGTGGAGAGCAAAAACAGATCACTCTCTCAGGGAGCTCTGGGATAATTCGAAGAAAACAAATATTCACCTTATAGGGATCCCTGAAGGCAATGAAATAGCTTTGCAAGGCACAGAGGCTCTTCATGAGATTATGAAAGAGAAGTTTCCAGACATGCCAAGGGATTCTGAAATTCAGATAGCAAACAGTTTCAGAACCCCAGCACAACTCAACCCAAATAAGACATCCCCCAGGCACATCATAATTAACTTCACCAAAGTTAATATGAAAGAGAAAATTCTGAAAACAGTCAGATGCAAGAAAACCATAACCTACAAGGGGAAGAATGTTAGTGTGACTGCAGATCTCTCTGATGAAACCTTTTAAGCTAAAAGAGGATAGTCATTGACTTTTAATCTCCTAAAACAAAATAACTTTCAACCCAGGGTCCTGTATCCAGCTAAACTGAATTTCATTTATGATGGAGAAATTAAATACTTCAACGACATTCACATGTTGAAGAAATTTGCCATAACTAAACCAGCTCTCCAGGATATCCTCAGACCTCTCCTCCATAATGACCACCGCAATTCACCACAAAAGTAAGCTACTTTGAAACATTTGATCAAATTTCATCTCCCACAATGGCAAAAGGATCAAAAATGTCCACGGGTCTCTCAATAAACTCGATACCAAAAATACTCCCAGGCCTATCAATATTCTTGATTAATGTGATGACTTAAATTGTCCTCTAAAGAGGCACAGGCTGGCTGACTGGATACAACAATTTAGGCCAGATATCTACTTCATACAAGGATCTCATCTTACCTTAAAAGATAAATACAGACTCAAGTTGAAGGAATGGTCATCTATATGTCAGGCAAATGGAAATCAGAAAAAAGCCAGTGTTGCAATTTTGTTTTCAGATACAATAGGTTTTAAACCAACCAAAGTGAGGAAACATACACTTCATATTTGTTAAGGGCAACACTCAATATGAGGAGATTTCAATGATTAGTATTTATGCATCCAACCAAAATGCACCTCAATGTATAAGAGAAACTCTAACAGACATGAGCAACTTGATTTCCACTAGCTCCATAGGAGTTGGAGATTTTAACACCCCTTTAACAGTGTTGGATAGATCCTCCAATGAGAAGCTAAGCTAGGAATTCTTATATTTAAAATTAACCATTCAGCATTTGGATTTAACAGACATCTACAGAACATTTCATCCTAACAAAACTGAATACACATTCTTCTCATCAGCCCATTGAACATACTCCAAAATAGATCACATCTCATGTCACAAATCAAACCTTAACAAATTTAAAAGAATAGAAATTATTCCTTGTATCTTCTCGGATCATCGTGGAATAAAACTGGAACTCAGTAACAACAGGAATTTACATACTCATATGAAAACATGGAAACTAAGTAACCTTATGCTGAATGATAGATGGGTCATTGATGAGATAAAGAAGGAAATTACCAAATTTTTGGAACAAAATGATAATGAAGATACAAACTATCAAAACCTCTGGGATACTGCAAAGGCAGTCCTATGAGGGAAATTTATAGCTCTGCAAGCCTTTCTCAAGAGAACGGAAAGAGAGGAAGTTGACAACTTAATGGGACATCTTAATCAGTTGGAAAAGGAAGAACATTCCAATCCCAAACCCAACAGAAGAAAAGAAATAACCAAAATTAGAGCAGAATTAAATGAAATTGAAAACAAAAGAATTATTCAACAGATCAACAAATCAAAAAGTTAGTTTTATTGAAAAGGTCAATAAAATAGATAAAACTTTCACTAACTTAACCAGGAAAAAAAAGAGTAAAATCTCTTATTTCATCAATCAGAAATGGTAAAGACGAAATAACAAAATACTCCTCAGAAATTAAAAAAATCCTTAATAAATATTACAAGAAACTATATTCTCAGAAATATGAAAATCTGAAGGAAATTGACCAATGCTTAGAAGCATGCCACCTTCCAAAACTTAGCCACAATGAAGTGGAAATGTTGAACAGGCCTATATCAAGTTCTGAAATAGCATCAACTATAAAAAACTCCCTAAAAAGAAGAGCCCGGCACCAGATGGCTTCACATCAAAATTCTACCAACCTTTAAAGAGGAACTAGTACCTATATTTCTTAACCTTTTCCAAAATATAGAAAAAGAAGGAATAATACCCAACACATTCTATGAAGCAAACATTACCGTGATATCTCCCAACAAGAAAAGAAAATTATAGACCAATATCACTAATAATATTGATGAAAAAATTTTCAACAAGATCCTAGCAAACAGAATCCAGCAACACAACAAACAAATCATACACCATGACGAAATTGGTTTTATCCCAGAGCCTCAAGGCTGGTTCAATATATGTAAATCTATAAATATAATTTGACACATAAATCAATTAAAACACAAAGACCATATGATTCAATTGATGCAGAAAAAGCTTTTGATAATATCCAGCATCCCTTCATAATCAGAACACTTAAGAAAATGGGTATGGAAGGGACATTTCTTAAACTGATAGAGGCCATCTACAGCAAATCCACAGCCAATATCTTATTGAATGGAGTGAAGTTTAAATAATTTCCACTCAGATCAGGAACCAGGCAAGGTTGTCCATTGTCTCTACTGCTCTTTAACATTGTAATGGAAGTTTTAGCCATTGCAATTAAGGATAAAAGGACGATCAAGGGTATCCACATAGGGACAGAAGAGATCAAACTTTCCCTCTTCACAGATGATATGATTGTATATCTGGAAAATACCAATGATTCTACTACAAAGCTCTTAGAAGCGATCAAGGAATACATCAGTGTATCAGGTTTTAAAATCAACACTCATAAATCTGTAGCTTTTATATATACCAACAATGGTCAAGCTGAAAAAACAGTCAAAGTCTCTATTCCATTACAGCAGTGCCAAAGAAAATGAAATGTTTGGGAGTTTACCTGGCAAAGGATGTGAAAGATCTCTATAAAGAGAACTATGAAACTCTAAGGAAAGAAGTAGCTGAAGATGTCAGCAAATGGAAAAACATACCAAGCTCATGGCTGGGAAGAATCAACATTGTTAAAATGTCTATATTACCCAAAGCAATATACAATTTCAATGCAATCCCTATTAAAGTTCCACTGTCATATTTTAAAGATCTCAAAAAAAAATTCATCATTTTATATGGAATCAGAAAAAACCTTGAATAGCCAAGACATTACTCAGAAATAAAAACAAAGCAGGAGGAATTATGCTACCAGACCTCAGACGATACTATAAATCAATAGTGATCAAAACAGCTTGGTACTGGCACAAAAACAGAAAGGTAGATGTATGGAATAGAAGAGAGAACCAAGAAATGAACCCAGTTACTTAACTTTATTTGATCTTTGACAAGCCAATTAAAAACATTAAGTGGGGAAAAGATTCCCTATTTAACAAATGGTGCTGGGTGAACTGGCTGGAAACCTGTAGAAGACTGAATCTGGACCCACATCTTTCGCCTTTAACTAAAATAGACTCTCACTGCATTAAAAATTTAAACTTAAGACATGAAACTATAAAAAGAGTAGAAGAAAGTACAGGAAAAGCTCTTGAAAGAATAGGTCTGGGCAAATATTTTATGAGGAGGACCCCCCTGCAAATTGAAACAGCATCAAAAATACACTACTGGGAT
>CAUYON010022179.1:0-25151 GCA_963573935.1 Arctocebus calabarensis | reverse complement strand
TTTACGTATATTGAACCAGCCTTGAGATCCTGGGATAAAGCCCACTTTGTCATGGTGTATAATTTTTTTGATGTGTTGCTGGATTCTGTTTGTTAGGATTTTATTGAATATTTTTGTGTCAATATTCATGATATTGGTCTGTAGTTTTCTTTTCTTGTTGGATCTTTTCCTGGTTTAGGGATCAAGGTGATATTCACTTCATAGAATGTGTTGGGTAGTATTCCATCTTTTCCTATATTTTGGAAAAGGTTGAGTAATATAGGTACTAGTTCCTCTTTAAAGGTTTGGTAGAATTCTGATGTGAAACCTTCTGGTCCTGGGCTTTTCTTTTTAGGGAGATTTTGTATAGTTAATGCTATTTCAGAACTTGATATTGGCCTGTTCAACATTTCCACTTCATTCTGGGTAAGTTTAGAAAGGTGGCGTGCATCCAAGTATTGGTCAATTTCCTTCAGATTTTCATATTTCTGAGAGTAAAGTTTCTTGTAATATTCATTAAGGATTTTTTGAATTTCTGAGGAGTCTGTTGTTATTTCATCTTTGCCATTTCTGATTGATGAAATTAGAGATTTTACTCTTTTTTTCCCTGATTATATTAGACAAAAGTTTATCTATTTTATTGACCTTTTCAAAAAACTAACTTTTTGATTTATTGATCTGTTTTATAATTCTTTGTTTTCAATTTCATTTAATTCTGCTCTAATTTTCATTATTTTCTTCTTCTCAGTTTGGGGTTGGAATGTTCTTCCTTCTCCAGTTGCTTAAGATGTCCAATTAAGTTGTTAACTTCCTCTCTTTCCGTTCTCTTGAGGAAGACTTGCAGTGCTATAAATTTCCCTCTTAGAACTGCCTTTGCAGCATCCCAGAGGTTCTGATAATTCGTGTCTTTATTATCATTTTGTTCCAAAAATTTGGTAATTTCCTTCTTAATCTTATCTATGACCCAGCTGTCCTTCAGCATAAGGTTATTTAGCTTCCATGTTTATGTTTGAGTATGCAGCTTCCTGTTGTTATGGAGTTCAACTTTTATTCCATGATGGTTGGAGAAGATGCAAGGAATAATTTCTATTCTTTTAAATTTACTAAGATTAGACTTGTCACCTAAGATGTGATCAATTTTGGAGTAAGTTCCATGGGGTGATGAGAAGAATGTGTATTCAATTTAGGATGAAATGTTCTGTAGATGTCTGTTAAATCCAGATGTTGAATGGTTAAGTTTAAATCTGAAATTTCTTAGCTTCTTTTTGGAGGATCTAGTCAACACTGCTAAAGGAGTATTAAAATCTCCAACTACTATGGGGCTGGAGGAAATCAAGGTGCTCACGTCTATTAGAGTTTTTCTTATAAATTGAGGCACATTCTTGTTGGGTACATAAATATTAATAACTGAAATCTCATCATATTGAGTAGTACCTTTAACAAATATGAAATGTCCATCTTTATCCCTCTTTACTTTGGTTGGTTTAAAGCCTATCGTATCTGCAAATAAGATTGCAACACCTGCTTTTTTCTGTTTTCCGTTTGCCTGGAATATAGATGACCATTCCTTCATCTTGAGTCTAAATTTATCTTTTAAGGTAAGGTGAGATCCTTGTATGCAGCAGATATCTGGCCTGAGTTTTTGTATCCAGTCAGCCAACCTATGCCTCTTTAGAGGACAATTTAAACCATTCATATTAATTGAAAACAATGATAAATCTTTAGAAAGTCCAATGGATATTTTTAATCCTTTCATCACTGTGGAAGTGCAATTTGATAAAAAGTTTCTGGGTGAGTTTACTTTTGTGGTGGAGGATTATGCTAGTCATTATGAAGGATAGGTCTGAGAATATCCTGGAGAGCTGGTTTAGTTACAGCAAATTTCTTCAACACATGGAAGTCATTAAAGTATTAATTTCTCCATCATAAATGAAATTCAGTTTAGCTGGGTACAGGATCCTGGGTTGAAAGTTCGTTTTAGAAGATTAAAATCGATGACCATTCTCTTCTACCTTGAAAGGTTTGATCAAAGAGATCTGCAGTTGTTCTAATATTCTTCCCCTTGTAGGTAATGGATTTTTTATGTCTGGCTGCTTTCAGAATTTTCTCCTTCATATTAACTTTAGTAAAATTAATATGATGTTAATTATGATGTGCCTGGGGGATGTCTTATTCGGGTTGAGCATGCTGGGGTTCTGAAACTGTCTGCTATCTGTATTTCAGAATCTCTTGGCATGTCTGGAAAGTTTTCTTTCATAATCTCATAAAGAAGAGACTCTATTCCTTGTGACACCACTTCACCATTTTCAGGTATCCCTATAAGGCAAATATTGGTTTTCTTTGCGTTATCCCAGAGCTGTCTGAGAGAATGATCCATTTTTGCCTTCCATTTCTCTTCCTCTTTGGAAGTTTGGGAGCATTCAAAAGCTTTGTCTTCCATGTCAGAAATCCTTTCATCTGCTTGGTCCATTCTGTTGCTGAAGGATTCTACTGTGTTTCTGACATCTTTAAGGGCTGCAACTTCTCTCAATGTGTCAAAATCTTTGGTCATTTTGTCTTTGAATTTGCTGAATTCTTGAGACATCTTTTGGATTACTGCTTGAAATTCTACTTGCATCTTTTCCTCCATTCTGTTGATCTTATTTTCTATCCAGATTCTGAATTCAATTTCTGACATCTCAGCCATTTGTTTATGCATGGAATCTTGTGTTGTGTCTGCCTTATCATTCCTTGGGGATTTGATCTGCTCTGATTCTTCATATTGCCAGAGTTTTTCTGTTGATTCCACCCCATGATTATTTTTCACCATTTCCTCAGGCCATCCTCAGAATTGGGAAGGCCTCTCTCCAAGATTGGACACTGGTGGGATCACTCAATTGTTGGAAGATATTTGTAGGCAGCAACCTGGTATAGCTCCTCTGGGGCTGCCCCAGCTACAGAGTTGTGGCTGTGGTAGCAGCTCCAGAGTGGAGGATGTCATACATAAGTCCAGCAGCAGGGCTGGGGATGGTGCCCATGGTTCTGGCATTGCCTGGGTCCCAGTGGCTTTGGTAATGAGAGTAGGTGGCTCCAGCAGTCTCTGGTCTGTGAAGGGCTCTGCAGAGAGGTAGGGAAGGCCTTAGAGGGAGAGTGCGCGGTTGCGTGACTTCCCGAGTCCCTGGCCCGATGGATGGAGCCAGGGAGGACGCTGGTTGTGCAGCTACCAGATACTCTGGCTGGGGCAGCATTGGCCAAGGCAGGCTTGGGGGGTCTTTGCAGTGTGGCCTGTGGTGGAGTCCCATGCATTTGCTGGAGTCCTTGGAGAGGGACAGGTCTGGATGCCCAGGTGGAATGGCCCGCAGCGGGGTCGCTCACTCCTGCTGGAAACCCTGGCAGGGGGCAGGCCTGGGTGCTGAGGCAGTGCAGCCCCCGGCAGGGTCGCTCACCCCCACCACAGTCCCTGGAGTGGGACGGGCCTGGGTGCCAGGGCAACATGGCCCACAGAGGGGTCTTTCACACCTGCCATAATCCCTAGAGTGGGACAGGCCTGGGTATCAAGGTGGTGGCCCGCAGCAGGGTCTCTCACAGCCATTGGCATCACTGATGGGGGTGGAGGTGTGCCTGGGTGCCAAGAATGTACAGCCCACTGCAGGTTGCTCATGCCCACCGGTATCTCTGGGGTGGGGTGACTCCTAGGAAAATCTTAACTAAAAATCTTGGCATGAGAAAGATGTGTGCAAAAATGATCAGAAAGGAACTCACTGATGAGCAAAAGAAAAGGAGACCAAAGTAGCCAAGACCTTTTAGAAAAGCAAGACAATGTTTTGGGCCATTCTATCACTGGTGATGAAACGTAGTGTATGAATACAACCCTGAAACAGAGTGTCAAAGTGCACAATGGAAGTCAGCCATTTCTCCATGACCAAAACTGTTCCATCCATCCAAATCAAGAGTCAAAATGACATCACTAACCTTTTCAGATATCAGACGGACTGTTCATTATAAATTTATACCAACCAGAGAAATAGTTAACCAAATTTAGTACTTGGAAGTGCTGAAGAGGCTACATGAAAAAGATGAAAATGATCTGAACTTTCTGTCAACAACTCATGGCTTTTGTGCCATGAAAATGGACCAGCTTACATGACACTGTGAGGGAGGGTTTAGTCAATAAACCATTAAGTCTATTAGGATACCAACCCTACTCACCTGACCAATAACTTTTGTCTTTACCTAAACATAAAGGCAGTATTGAAAGGAAGACATTTTGGAAGACGTTTTGATGACATTCAGGACCACAGCTCTGATGGTCATTCCAGAAAAAAAGAGTTCCAAAATTGCTTCGAAAGGTGGACTATTTGCACAGCTACCCAAGCGGAGTACTTACAATATGTGGTAGTGATATTTAGCAATGAGGTGTGCAGCACTGACTCTTGGATAAGTTCACAAACTTAATTGTCAGACCTCATATATGACACTGTAATAAATTCACTCCTTTTAAATTTTTCTGCTTACCTATCTATTATAATGATAATAAGCTTTCATTTATTAAATATGAAGTGTGGTCCAGGAATTTAGTGGTATTATATTTGTTACTTATTTCTCCAAATCACATTTTAAGATATTTATTGTTGGTATTATTTAATATATGGTTAAATAAAAGGAAACTAAATGATGTTCAGTTTCTTGTCCTGAATCACATTCAGTAACTACAATCTAATTATGACTTTCTAAACCCAAACTAAACTATAAACCCTAAATTATCAGCCAAAGCTCAATCCAAAATCAGTCTCTCCACTTCTTATTATCTGTTATGCAATGTTATCAACTGTAAAACAGTAAAACCTCCATAGCCGACCACTTCCTTATCTTGAGCACCTCCTTAAGTTAACTTAATCTTCATAGACTGAACATGCACCACATGTACAATTAGTACAGTAGGCCTAGTTCCTCATGTTTACCAGTCTGTTATAGTGCATTGGGTATCAACTTACAGAGGGTCTATTAATACTATATAAAAAAAAGAGGACTGTTTAGAAAATTATTAGATTATAAGCTTAGGAGGTTGTTTCTATTTTCTTCTTAACGTGATATGTACCCATATCTGATATTTAAAATAGCAAATACTTTTTTTTCTTTGTAATTTTGGCTGGGGCCCAGTTTGAATCCACCAGTTCTGGTATATGGGGCTGGTGCCCTACTCCTTGAGCCACAAGCACCCCCCAATAATGAAAACTATTTTATCAATAAAATTAAAAGAAAAATTGCTTTCACTCCCATCAGCAGTGCAGAAATGTTCCTTTTTCTCCACATCCAAGCCAAAATCTGTAAAAATCCCAAAATTTGGGGGGATTTTGTTATGTGAACCACTCAAACTAGAATTAGATAATATCTCAAAGTAGTTTTGATTTGCATTTCTCTGATTATTGAAGATGATGAGCATTTTTTCATGTGTTTGTAGAACATGCGCCTATCTTCTTCAGAGAAGCTTCTATTCAAGTCCCTTGCCCACAATGAAAAGGGATTACTTGTTCTTTTCTTATTAATAAGTTTGAGATCTCTGTGGATTCTGGTTATTAAACTTTTGTCAGAGGCATAACCTGAAAATATCCTCTCCCATTCTGAGGGCTGTCTGCTTGCTTTACTTACTGTGTTCTTGGCTGTGCAGAAGCTTTTTAGTTTGATCAGATCCCAGTAATGTATTTTTGGTGTTGCTTCAATTGCCTGGGGGGGGTCCTCCTCATAAATTTTCTCCCAGGACAATTTCAAGTGTTTCTCCTGCACTCTCTCCAAGTGTTTCATGACTTAAATTTAAATCTTTTATCCAGTGAGGGCTAATTTTTGTTAATGGTGAAGTGTATGGGTCCAGTTTCTGTCTTCTACAAGTTGCTAGCCAGTTCTCCCAGTACCATTTGTTAAATAGGGAATCTTTCCCCTAATTTATATTTTCAATGGACTTATCAAAGATAAAATGATGAAAAGTGTCTGGGTTCATCTCTTGGTTCTCTATTCTATTCCATACATCTACCTTTCTATTTTTTTTGCCAGTACTATGTTGTTTTGATCACTGTAGATTTATAGTATAGTTTGAAGTATGGCAGTGTAATACCTCCTGATTTGTTTTTATTTCTGAGTAATGTCTTGGCTATTTAAGGTTTTTTTCTGGTTTCATGTAAAATGAAGTACTATTTTTTTCCAGATCTTCAAAGTACGGTGGTGGTGCTTTGATAGGAATTGCATTAAATTTGTAAATTGCTTTGGGTAATATGGACATTTTAACAATGTTGATTCTTCCCAGCCATGAGCATGGCATGTTTTTCCATTTGTTAACATCTTCAGCTATTTTTTTTTCTCAGAGTTTCATAAGTCTCTTTATAGAGACCTTTCACATCCTTTGTTAGGTAAACTCCCAAATATTTCATCTTCTTTGGCACAATTGTAAAGGGAATAGAGTCCTTGACTGTTTTTTTTTTGGCTTGACTATTATTAGTATATATAAAAGCTAATGATTTGTGAATATTGATTTTGTATCCTGAGATGCTACTCACTTCTAAGAGTTTTGAAATTGAGTCCCTGGGGTTTTCCAGGTATAAAATCATATCATCTGTGAAAAGTGAAAGTTTGATCTCCTCCAACCCTATTTGTATACCCTTGATAACCTTCTCTTGCCTAATTGCAATGGCTAAGACTTCTACTGTTAAAAAGCAGTAGAGACAATGGGCAACCTTGCCTGGTTCTTGATCTGAGTGGGAATGTTTTCAATTTAACTCCATTCAATATGATATTGGCTGTGGGTTTGCTATAGATGGCCTCTAGTAGTTTAAGAAAAGTCCCTATTATACCTATGTGTTCTAATCATGAAAGGATGCTGGATATTATCAAAAGCTTTTTCTGCATCTGGGAGTGCAAGCTAATACATCCCTTTTGGAAAGAAGTATGGAGAATACTCAGGGATCTAAAAGTAGATCTGCCATTTAATACTGCAATTCCTCTACTAGGTGTATATCCAAAAGACCAAAAATCACTTTATAATAAAGATATTTGCACCAGATTGTTCATTGCAGATCAATTTTTAATAGCCAAGTCATGGAAGAAGCCCAAGTGCCCATCGATCCATGAATGGATTAATAAATTGTGCTATATGTATACCATGGAATACTATGCAGCCTTCAAAAAGGATGGATACTTTATCTCTTTTACATTTATGTGGATGGAGCTGCAACATGTCCTACTTTATAAAGTATCTCAAGAATGGAAGAAAAAATATCCAATGTGCTCAGTACTATCATGAAACCAATTTACAATCACTCACACTTTCATATGAAGAATAGATCACAACTATGGCCCAAGATGAAGGAGGGAGGAGGGGAGATTGGCAGTGGAGTGGGGAGGTCAGATTGAGGGAGGGTGAATTGTGGGGTCACACCTATGGTGTATATTGCAAGGGTCCATGTCGGATCTATTAAGTATAGAGTATAAATGTCTTAACACAATAATTAAATAAACGAGATGAGGTTTATATTAACCAGTGCAATGTAAGCACTCCTAATTCCATATGAAATCAGCACATTGTACACCATAAATGCATTAATGTATACATGATCTATGTGTTTATGATTTAATTTTAAAAATGTAAATGAAGTTACACTGATGGGGAAAAAATGACATGAACAACATTTAATGATGCCAAAGACTTTATCACTCTTAGTTTCCTTCATATAGTGTGTTTTAAGCATGCAATTATGCTACCATCTCTAATAAACAAAATGGGACCAAAACCAAGTTTAATGTGTAAATCTTTACATTATGTTGCTTAATTTTGGTAACTTCCTTCTTGGAAAGTAGAAATTTCTGCTGATACATGTCTTTTATAGATATTTTTAGGAATATTAAAACTAAGTGTATATTGAAATGATTATCTCTAAATGGGTTTATACTTCATAAAACTGAACTAAGTTAATTCATCTTGCTTTTTTGTTTTTGAGATAGAGTTTCACTATGCTGCCCTTGGTAGAGTACTGTGGAATCCCAGCTCACAGCAACCTTTATCTATTGGGCTTAAGTGATTCTCTTCCTAAGTAACTGAAACTACAGGCACCTGCCACAATGCCCTGCTATTTGTTGTTATTGTTGCTATTGTTGTTTTGCAGGCCCAGGCTAGGTTTGAACCCACTAGCTCTGGTGCATGGAGCCGGTGCCCTAACTGCTTAGCTATGGGCACCGAGTCTATTTCACCATGTTAAACTTGAGTCTATTTTCAGACTTTGCCATGATGGAATAAACTCCCTTTTGTCTAAGTATGCACATCTACAAATAAACTTAAAACTTGTAAATACCTGGCTCAGCACCTCTGGCTCAAGTGGCTAAGGCGCCAACCACACACCTGAGCTGGCAGGTTTGAATCCAGCCCGGGCCCACCAAACAACATTGACAGCTGCAACTAAAAAATACCTGGGCATTGTGGCAGGTGCCTGTAGTCCCAGCTACTTGGGAGGCAGAGGCAGGAGAATTGCTTGAGCCCAGGAGTTGGGGGTTGCTTGCTGTGAGCTGTGATGCCATAGCACTCTACCTAGGGTGACAGCTTGAGGCTCTGTCTCAAAAAAAAAAAAAAAATAAGAAAAAGAAAAAACTTGTAAATTCCTTGAAAATGAGTAAATTTACTGAAGGAATCCCTCACCCCCAAAATTAACAACTATGAAGCAGAAGAAAACTACAAATCTACAATCCATATGGAATTAAATATGCTTAAACATTTGCTAATATAACAAGAACACTTTAAATCAGAAAATCTAAAACTAAGAATTAAAATGGACAAGACCCAGGAGAAATGAAAAACAGGGAAGAAAATGGAAGAAAAAGACAAATTCTTCCAAATTATTTTCAAAAATGAAGAGTGTCAATTACAAGAGGGAAAATATGCAAATGAAAATTTATTCAGTAGCATCCAAAGGCAGGCAAGCAACCAAATGAATGAAAATAGTATATAAAAAAATGAAATAGGTCAGAGCAAAAGTGATAGAGGTGGAAAGCAGACTATATTCTAATTAGCAAAGTATTTCTTATGATGAAATCCCTAGCAATTCTGAAACTATGAGTTTACTAGATTTGAGCAAATTAGTAAACTGATACAGATAATAGGAGTAAAGGACTTTACAGTTGGAAAAAGAAGTTATAAATCAGAGAAAGCTGCAAAGCTAAAATGAATCCTTTGAATCATTTTAAAATCAGAAAGTGTAAGCATAAAATTGAAGTTCTTCATGTGTTGTGTGTATACAGAAAAACAGTAAATAATTAAATCATTTAGGCTTTATGAGTCACTTGCCATTTATCTTTGTGTGTGCATATACATATTTAATATATTATATACATAAAATACATTTTTAACCCTTTAAAAAGGAAAAGGAAAAATACTCAACTCAATGACCATACTCAAGAGATCTTGGACAAATCCCTGCTCTAGGCCCAGAAGTAACACTTCAGTTCTGCTCTCAATTAATGAGAACTAGTCACATTACCTCTAGTAGATGCAGAGGACTAGCGGATGTGATTGACTTGTGTGCTCACTGACAGAGGGCCTCCTCTGTCCACCTCTCATCAGTCCTATTTCTCTGCTCTGGAGGAGATTTCTTCCCCTTCTAATTCCAGTTATTTTGGCCTTCCTTTAGGATAGGCTCCCTGGTTAATGGCATGGTATCTGATTGTTTTGAGGTCCTTTTTTTTTTTTTATTTCTATTCCTAATTAGTGAATTTCTAATAATTAGTGGTTTACTGACAACCTGGAAGGAATTACTATCACCTCCAAAAGATAACCATAACTCATGTTTAATTTTGCCTTTATTTTAGTCATTGAAAGAAAGGAATAAAAATATGTAGTTCAAAGAATCCATGGGTCTTAATTTGTGTCCAAGAAGGCAACCAGCCATATATACTCCAAGATATGTGGAAAGGGCTCAAGTCTGAGTGTCAAGGAGTAAGGTCGATCAAGTGGCTTTGAATTTTTATTTTATTTTTGCATTTACTAACCTGAAAGGAATAAATTTGGTATAATTGTGGCAAATAAATCCTCACCTACTTCTGAGTTCAGCAAATGTCACAGTTAAGTAAATATAAAAATTTCTAAATATAATCATTTTAATATGTATGAAAGGGCAGATTAATGAAATACAAAATCAGTTCAACAAATCATGTTCATAAATAAATTTATAATTGTTTTAAATAAATAAGTAAAAAATTGAATGCCTAGTTATTTCTCTATTATTCACAATTTAATAATTTCAAAGGTGAAAATAATTTTATACAATAATAATGCAAAAATTTACCAGAGAAGTAAATATTTGGGGTAACCACCACTATATGCTTGTTCTTTTTAAAAACTGTTATTGGTCTCCCACTGGAACAAATTTCCAACATTGTTCTGCTTAGTTTTGTTTTTCTAAGCTGTCATAACGTACACTGTGTACTTACTCTGCAATCCCCAATAATTGCCAACAGTATGATCTCCAGGGGAGATGATTTAATTCCACCTCTATTTCTAATTTCCTTACCTGCCAATTCTTAATAGAAAAAGGTTTGAGCTTTGATAATACAGGGCTATAGAGGCAGAAATATTATTCAGACTTCTATCACAAACTTAGAAGGGAAAAATAATCTTATGAAAAGTTAGAGCAGTTTCTTAGAGCTGTGTATTTCTTACTCTTTGCCTACTCTTGAATTTTGTGATCTTAAATCAACTTTAATTTTGAAGAGATCTCAGATTACTAAACCTATATTTCTCTACATTATTTGACTTTTATCCTTCTTTAATCCTTTTTGTTTTTAATTTGGTTTTATCCTCAAAGAGTCTTAAGAATTTCAAAAATGAAATACTGCTTTGTCAACTATCAGTATCTGGTTGCATTTACATTTGCGTCCTATGCTCTGTTCCATTGGTCTATGTCTCTGCTTTTGTGCCAGTACCAAGCTCTTTGGTTCTATTGCCTTATAGTAGAGCCTGAAGTCTGGTAATGTGATGCCTCCAGATTCGTTTCTTTTGATTCCAATCACTTCGGCTATTTGGGCTCTTTTGTAGTTCTAAATGAAACATAGAATTACTTTTTCTAGATTTGTGAATTATGACATTGGTATTTTGGTGGTGATTATATTGAATCTGCAAACCATTTTATGTAGTATGGACATTTTAATGATGTTTATTCTGCTGATCCATAAGCATGATATGTTTTACTATTCATTTGTATCATCTGCAAGCAAGTTCCTTCCTCAATGATTTTTAGTTCTTTTTGTAGAGATCTTTCACCTCCTTGGTTAAGTATATTCCCAGGTATCTTATTTTATTTGTAGCTATTGTGAATGATACTGAATCTTTGATTTTATTCTCAGCTTGACTGTTGTTGGTGTATGGGAATGTTACTGATTTGTGTACATTGATATTATAGCCTGACACTTTGCTGAATTTGTTGAAAAATTCTAAGAGTCACCTGGTGGAATCTTTGAGATTTTCTAGATATTATGTCATATCATTAGCAAAAGTGATAGGTTGACTTACTCTTTACCAATTAGGGTACTTTTAATTTCTTTCTCTTGACTGTTTGCACTGGCTAGGACTTCTAGCACTAAGTTGAATAGAAGTGGTGACAATGAACATCTTTATCTTGTTCCAGTTCCAAGTGGAAAGGCTTTCAATATTTCTACAATTAGTGTGATGTTGGCTATGGCTTTCTCATATATAGTTTTTATAATTATGAGATCTGTTCTTTGTATGCCTAGTTTGTTAAGGGTTTTTATTATGAGAAGGTACTGATTTTTTTTGCATGCTTTTTCTGCATCTATTGAGATAATCATATGATCTTTGTTTTTTCCTATTTGTGCAGTGGATTTATTTATAATTTATTAATTACAAATGTTGAACCATCCTTGCATCCTTGTGATTAAGCCTACTTGATCATAGCAAATTATTTTTTTAATGTGCTGTTGAATTTGATTCTTTAGTACTTGTTGATGGGTATTGCATCTATATTCATAAAGGCTATTGGTATGTAATTTTCTGTTGTATCCTTTCCTGGCCTCAGTATCAAAGTGATACTGTCTTTATACAAGAAGTTGGGGAGGATTTCTCCTTCTCAATTTTATAAAATAATTCCTGCAATACAGGTACCAGTATTCCTTTGTAGGTCTTATAGAATGTGGTTGTAAAAACATCCAGTCCAAGGCCTTTTGTTGTTGTTATTGTTGGAAGAATTTTTATTGCTGCTTCAATATCATTGTTTTTTATTAGTATGATCAGGAGTTCTATTTCTTCCTGATTAAGCCTTGGGAGATTGCATGTTTCCAGGAATTTGTTCATTTCCTCAACCTTTCCTAGTTTATGTGCATGGAGATTTTTATACTAGTCACTGATGATATTTTGCATTTCTGTGGTACCAATTGTAATATCTCCTTTTTTGCTTCTGGTCGAACTTATTTGGTCCTTTTTCTTCTACTTCTGGTTAATCTAAAAAGAACTCTATCAACTTTATTTGTTTTGTTGGTCATCTATATTATTTTCTGATTTTCTATCTCATTTAGTTCTGCTCTGATCGCAGTTGTTTTGTTCTGATGATATTGGATTTGGTATGTTCTTCCTTTTCAGTTCTTTGAGATGTGTCATTAGATTAAACTGAGAAAAGAATCCCTATGCAATAACTAATGCTGGGAAAAATTGATAGGTCACATGTAGAATAATGAAACAGGATCCCTGTCTCTTACCACTCAAAAAAATTAATTTAAGAAGAATGAAAGACTTAAATGTAAGGCATGGAAACCATAAGAATTTCTGAAGAAAAATGTTGGAAAAAACTCTTCCATATATAGGTCTCGGGAAAGAATTTATGAAGAAAACACCAATGGCAATCACAGCAAAAATAAATAAATAAATAAATAAATGGGACTTTATTAAATTAAAAAATTTCTACACAATTAAGGAAATAATCAGTAAAGCAGATAGACAACCTACAGAATGGTAGAAAATATTCAAATGCTATACATCTGATAAAGAGCTAATATCCAAAATCTACAAAGAACTCAAACAAATCAGCAAGACAAAAATCAAACAAACCTATTAAAAAGTGGGCAAAACACATGAAAAGAATCTAATGGCGTAATATTAATAGAATAAGGATAATTATTTTCTTTACAAGATGATTTAAATTGAGTCAGTGAACATAAATCAATATGTTACAATAAATCCCATTCTAATTTCAAAATTCTTTTTTTTTATTTTTTTGGGACAGAGTCTCACTATGTCACCCTGGGTAGAGTGCTGTGGCATTACAGCACACAGCAATGTCAAACCCTTGGGGCTTAAGTGATTCTCTTGCCTCAGCCTCCCATGTAGCTTGGACTACAGGCACCCACCACAATGCCTGGCTATTTTTTTTGCTGTAGTTGTCATTATTGTTTTGGCAAGCCAGGGCCAGGTTCAAACCTGCTAGCCCTGGAGTATGTGGCTGGCGCCCTAGATGCTGTAGCACAGCATCTCAAAATTCTTAATCTTTGCTCTCACCATTCACTTTATTGGTCACATAAAAGGCAAGCTTCTTTCTTCAGTGAATTATGTAAAAGTATAAAATTAAAATTTTAAAAGTTTTCTTTTCCTCTAGATTCACATTGTCCTGATTATATATTTCTATGAACTTTTTATTGTATGTTGCATTTTTAAGGCCCTATATACTTCCATTTGACATTAAACCACATAATAAAATAAATATTATGCACAATCTATCTTCTCCAGAGTACCTAGCAGGAATATTTGCACATAATAAATATTTAATGAGTGTGTTAAATAAATTCATTTTGAAAAAAAAAATACAAAGAAAATAGTATGACTTTATTTCTCAAACTAGAGCTTCAAACATTTGAATAATTATTTTAGAAATGTTTAAAGATATTTTTAAAAGGTAAATAGAGTTTCTTTTTGTTTGTTTTTCTTTTTGCTTAGTTATGACCACTTTGAGCACAACCACAATGAAGAAAAATTTAGGAACTAGAGATCAGGTACTATTAAAGTAATTATTTTTTTAACTGTAGTATCTGAGGCCATAAGAGAATCTTTTTTGTAGAAATTGATTATGCTGCACTATAGACTGAATATATTTCCCCAAAATTCATACTTTGAAGATGAAATCCAAACTGTTATGGCATGTATAGTCTGGGACCTTTTGAAGCAATTAGGTCATGAGGACAGAGCCCTCAGGAGTAGAATTAATGTCTTTATAAGAAGAGACACAGACTAATAGATTAATCTCATAAGTGAATTAAATTCTCCAAAGAAAAGACATGGAGTGGCTGGATGCATTTAAAAAAATACAACTAAGGAATCACATTATTTAAGATTGAAAGAACAGAAAAAAGAAAACAAAGAATGTTATTAGATAATGATACCCACAAGGATATATATGCAGTCAGCATTTAACCATTTAAGTATATTATCAAATATTAACAAAGAGGAATGGGGAAATAACAATACCCCTCTTTCAGAAACAAATAGACTATGCAGACAGAAATTCAAGAAGAAAATGTTGGACTTAAATACACTTTATATCAACGGATTTAGACATATTCAGAACATTCCATGCAATAACAGCAGAATATACATTATTTGCATAGGCTACATAACTGATTTAACAAATTTAATTATACAAAAATCATATAAAGTATATTTTTTAAGCACAATGATATGAAACTAGAAATCAATTATAGCAGGAATTTGGAAAGTTCATAAACATTTGGAAATTAAACAACATACTCCCGACCACCAATGGGTCAAAAAAGTAACCAAAAGGGAAATTTAAATATATCTTGAGACAAACAAAAGTGGAAACACAACATACCCAAATTTATGAGCTGCAGCAAAGGCAGTTCTAAGAGGGAAGTTTATAGTAGTCTATCTATAATTAAAAATAAAAAACTCAAATGACCTCACTTTATACCTCAAAGAGTTAATATATTAAGAATAAGCCAAACCTAAAGTTAGTGGATAAAAGGAAAATAACAAAGACTAGAGCAGGCTGGGTGGGAGCAGGGTCTCACACCTGAGAGGCAGAGGCAGGTGGATCTCCTGAACTCACGAGTTTTACGACCAGCCTCTTAAAAGCAAGAGTCATCTGTATTAAAAATAGAAAAACTAGCAAGATTCCAAGGCTGAATCATGAAGAAATAGATAATCTAAATGACCAATAATGAATAAGGAGGTTGAATCAGTAATATTTTTTTTTAATTTTAATGTCCTAGCACAAGGATAATGAAACATATTTTCCATGCAAAATATTATATACATTGAATAACATACAGTAGTAACAATGCAGTGTAGGTTTCCTGAAAACAGACTCTGTGATAGAAATATTCAAGCAGGAAGTGTATTTATTGGGCAGTGCTGTGTAGATGAGGATCAGTGAGGGTGAAAGAATGAACAGGATAGACAGAGCAAGAAGTTGAACTCTATTGAAGTCCCGAAAAATCTCTCAGTTGATCTCTTGAGGAACCGCTGAGATTGGGAAAGCCCCTCAAAGATGTCTTAATTGAGGCAATGGCCAGTCTTTGGATATTAGCCACCCCACAAACATGAATCTTGAATGAAATGACTCTCTTTAGCCAGGGGGAATTTTCAGAGAAGAGATCAGCAGAGAGCAGCCAACCACCAATAGTCTCAGTAGCTGAGGGAAGGAGGGCTTCAGTCTCAAAAGGGTTGGGGGATTTGTGAGAATCCGGCAAGCACATCATAGCATCACCTACAGATGATCAAAAAGGACAATACATGTTTCATACTTTACAGCAAAGTTCTGCCTCAATCCCAGATACAATTGAATTTAAAATTCTAAAAAGGTAAAATTCTAGCAAGAAAACAAAGAAACCACCTGAAATGCCAGCTACTGGAATTATGGAAACTTTGATAGTAAGAGAGAAGGAAAAAAAAAAAAAAGGCCTCTAAATAGTGAGGAGAATTACTTCCAGGAATATTCATTTATTTTTCCAAAGTCTCAAAAATAGACCACTAAGATTTATAAATAAAAATAGAAGATAATTTCAAAAAACAGAACATGCCAAATCTTACAGACAATAGAAAAAGAAGAAATACTTCAGATTCATTCTACTTCATCTGAATATACCTGATATTAAAATTGGAAAAACTATATTATTATAAAGGGAAATTACAAATGTATTTCACTTATAAATGAGGATGTAATATTCTAAACAATATATTAACAAGTTGAATTAAAAATTATTGTTCAAACAATGTACTTTGGTCAAAATTAAATCCAATTTATGTGAGAATTATTCACTATTTTCTATTCTTTTTTTTCCTTTTCCTTCCCTCCCTCCTTCTTCTCTTTCTGTTTGCTCTCCCCATCCCGGCCCCTCATCATGTCATTAATTGTCCTCATATCAAAGTTGAATACATAGGATTCATGCATCTCCATTCCTGAGATGCTTCACTGAGAATAATGTGTTCCTTGGCCAGGTGTTGTGTCGAGAGCCTATAATCCCAGTTACTTGGGAGGCTGAGGCAAGAGAATTGCCTAACCCCAGGAGTTGGAGTTTGCTGTGAGCTGTGTGATGTCATGGCATTCTACCAAGGGTGATAAAGTGAGACTATTTCTCTACCAAAAAAAAAAAAAAAAAAAAAGAATAATGTGTTTAATCTCCAGCCAAGTAAACACAAATGCTACAAAATCTCCATTAATGGGCAACTATACAGAAGGGAAAAACCTTTAATTATAAAGACACTTGTACTAGACTGTTTATTGCAGCTCAATTTATAATCACCAAAATATGGAAACAGCCTAAATGCCCCTCAACACAGCAAGAGATTGGCAAGCTGTGGTATATGTATACCATGGAATACTATTCAGTTAATAATAAAAATTTTTCCATCAAAGAAAATCAAGGCTTCACGGCTTGCTGAATTCTACCAAACACTTAAAGAAGAACTAATATCAATTCTTCTTAAAATTTTCCAAAAAAGTAAAAAAGAAAAATCACTTACAAACTGATTTTATGATACTCAACCCAGAAAGGTATTGTAAGAAAAGAAAATTACAGGCTAATATTTCTGACGAATGTAGATGAAAAAATCTTCAACAAATACTAGCAAATCAAATCAACAACACATTGAAAGAATTATATACCATAATCAGGTGAGATTTATCCCTAGGTTAAAAAGAATTTTCAGCACACACAAATCAATACATTCGATAGATCACGTTAACAGAATGAAGGACAAAAAAATATGATCATATTTTTAGATACAGAAAGAGCATTTGCTAAAATTTAACATCCTTTCATAATTTAAACTTTCAACAAATTAGATACAGAATGACTATATCTCAACACAATGAAAACCACCTGTTACAAACCCAAAATTAATGTCGTACCCCATAGCAAAAACTTGAAATGTTTTCTCATATCAAGTATAATCCTGAATAGAAGTGGTCTAGATAACATCTTTGTGGTGTTTATAATCAAAAATATTCACTCTTACCACTTCTGTTCGACATAATACTGGAATTTTTAGCCAGAGAATTTAGATAAGAAAATGAAATAAAGGCATCTATATTGAAAAGCAAGAAGTAAAATTATCTCTGTTTTGCAGATATATGATCTAGAAAACCATAAAGATTTCACCAACAAACTTTTAGTACTAACAAATGATTTCAGCAAAGTTTCAAGATATAAAACCACTATATAGAAATTGGTTGCACTTCTTCTATACACTAACAACCAATTATCTAGGGAAAATGTTAAGGAATTGATGTCATTGATAAATAACAGCAAAAAGAATAAAATACTTGGTAATCAATTTAACCAAGGAGGTGAAATATGTGCACACTTAAAACAGTAAAACTGGGGTGGTGCCTGTGGCTCAAAGGAGTAGGGCACCAGCCCCATATACTGGAGGTGGCAGGTTCAAACCCAGCCCCGAAAACTGCAAAAAAAAAAAAAGAAAAGAAAAGAAAAAAAACAGTAAAACTGATAAAATAAATTAAAGAAGGCACAAATAAGTGAAAACACATCTTGTGTTCATGGTATGGAAAAATTAGTATATTAAAATATCCAAATTACCCAAAGTTATCTGTAGATTCAATACAATCCTTATTAAACTGTTGATGGCATTTTTCATAGAAATGAAAAAATAATCCTAAAATTAACATGGAACCATGAAAGACATCAAACAGCTAGAGAAATCTTGAGCAGGAAGAATAGAGTCAGAGTCGTCACACTTTCTAATTTCAAATTATATTACAAAGCTATTATAATTAAAGCAGAATGCTGCTGGTATAAATAAGATGACAAATGAAACAGAATAGAAAGCTCTGAAATTAGTCCATAAATATACAATCAAGTAATCTCTGACAAAGAAACCGAGAAATGATACCTTTGTATCAGCAAATGATAGTTCCTCCAATGAATCATGTTGGGAAAACTTGATAGCCACATGCCAAAAAAGTAAGTAAAACATAAGAAATTGGATGTTTATCTTAAACCATATGCAAAAATCAAATCAAAATGGCTTAAAGGCTAAAATATAGACCCCAAACTATGAAACTCCTAGAAAAAAATATTGGAACAAAGCTCCTTGTCAGTGGTCTTGGCAATAATTTTTTGGCTATAACACCAAAAGCACAGGCAAAAAGCACAACTAAACAAGTAAGAGTACATCAAATAAAAGTTTTACTGAGACAGCCAGCAAAATAAAAAGGCAGCCTATGGAATGGGAGAAAATATTCAGAAACCATATACACAACAAGAGGTTAGTATTAAAAATATATGAGAAACTCACAAAAAGACAAACACACAAAGGCAAATAACCCAATTAAAAAGTAAGCAAAGGACCTAAATAAATATTTTCAAAAAATGATATACAAAAGACCCTTTTGTACCTGAAAAACAATGTTCAATATTACTAATCATTATGAAATACTAATCAAAACCACAATGAGCTAACCATTCAATGCCAGTTAAATAAGTATTTATTAAGAAAAAGGGACAATATTATAAGTGTTGGTGAAAATGAGGAGAAAAGAGAACTATTAATGAGAATATAAATTCATATAGCCATTATGGAAAATAGTATAAATCTTCCTCAAAAAATTCAACATAGGGCAGTGCCTATGTGTCAGTGAGTAGGGTGCCAACCCCATAAACCGAGGGTGATGGTTTCGAACTCAGACCCACCCAAACTGCCACAAAAAATAGCTGACTGTTGTGGTGGGCAGCTGTAGTCCCAGCTACTCAGGAGGCTGAGGCAAGAGAATCACTTAAGCCCAAGAGTTTGAGGTTGCCATGAGGTGGGAGGCACAGCACTCTACGGAGGGCGACAAAATGAGACTCTGTCTCTAAAAAACAAAATAATTTTGCCATGTGACCTAGCAATCCAAAGTTAGGTGTATATCCAAGGAAAATAAAATTATTATCTTGAGAGATACCTGCATTCCCTATTCATTGGAGCATTATTAACAATAGCTAAGATATAGAAACAGCATAAGTAGATAAATGAATAAAAGAAATACAGTATGTACACATATGTGCATATACACACACATATATATAAAGGAAATATGGTGTGTATATATATACATATACACACACATATATATATATGAATATAATTCAGCCTTTAGAGAAAATCCTGGCATTTGCAATAATATGGATGAACTTGAAGGGCATTAGATCACATGAAATAAGCCAGCACACAAAAGCAAATGCTGTATGATCTCATAGAATCTAAAAAGGTCAAACCGACAGAGGCAGAGAATAGAAGAGTGATGACCAGGGAAATGTGGTTGGGGGAAATGGAGAGATGTTGGTCAAAGGGAACAAGATTTTAGTTATAAAATGAATTTTTAAAAATGAAGTTTTTATTTTTTAAAGAGTGCAATATTTAAGTTATAAAGTGAATTTAAAAAAATGAAGTTTAGGCTCTGTGCCAGTGGCTAAAGCGGCTAAGGTGCCAGCCACATACACCTTAGCTGGTGGGTTGGAATCCAGCCCGGCTCGCCAAACAACAATGACAGCTGCAACAAAAAATAGCCAGGTATTGTGGTGGGCGCCTGCAATCCCATCTGCTTGGGAGGCGCAGAAAGGAGAATTGCTTGAGCCAGGAGTTGGAGGTTGCTGTGAGCTGTGATGCCACTCTACCTTGGGTGATAGCTTGAGACTCTGTCTCAAAAAAAAAAAAAAAAGTAAAATTTACACATAAGAGGGATTGTCACACTCTATGAGTGATAACGAGTAAACGGAAATATTCAGAATGAGTATATAAAAAGTAGAAAGTTGTCTGTAAACCAGATGGACTGCTAGATCCACACTAGATCTCACACTAGATCTTCAGACTCCTTGATCTTGACTTCTCAGCCTCCAGTACTATAAGAAACAAATGTCTACTGTTTAAACCAGTCAGTCTATGGTAATTTGTTATAACAGCCCAGACCCATTAAAACATATACCATCCTCTGTCAATGGTCACTTTTTCTGTCATGTTTTCTGCATTTGTAGAATTATTTCTTAAAAAGATAAACGTCAATTTTTAATAAATCTCTTGTAGTCATTCTTCACTACAGGGAGACTGCACATTAGATTTTAAGCCAGCGCTGCTTCTGTGTATACACGCTCCTGATGGTTAGATGGCTGAGAAGTACTTTGCACCCTTGTTGTCAGAAAGTAAATATATTTGTCAAACCCCATGTAAGCAAACCAGGAAATCACTGAAACATGAGGATGTTATCCTAGGAGAAAACAGCAAAACTTGTTACTTCTTTTCAGTTCCATGGTCTATTGTCAAACATCCTCAGGATTTCAAAATGTTTCACATTTCAATGTCTAGGAGTATTGGGACCTTAAAACCATGACAAAAACGGGAGAAAAAAGAGAAAAGTTCTAAAATAAAAACAAAAGTGAATAGTAGGTATGTCCTGTACGAGTCAGTGAGTTTCAGACTTTCTCTTTATTTACTCAGTTTGTCAACTATTTTGTTCATGTTTTTAAGATTTTCGAATACGAAGAATATCAGCTTGACACCTTTGCTAACTCTGATCACTGAAGTTAGAAAATGTTATGTTTCATGATTTTAAGTGATAGTAATTAAATTCTAAGATGACCTTGATTCCTAAAATAAAGCATTCATGTCTTTTATTTAAACCATTGAAGAACTATCAAATGAAAGAATTGGAAAGATATAGAGTCACAGACTAAGACTTAATAAATCTTACCATTATATTTACACTTCAAGCCAAAGTTACCAGTTTGAAAACTTGCTCAGATATCACTGTAAGAATAATTTTTATGAATTAACATATCCATACGATATGGTCTTTGTTAATATATACTATTTTTATTTTCAAAATGTTTTCCCAGTAAATTATAAATTTCTGAAATGCCTAGAGAATAGAGTACTATGGGACTTCAGCAAACAATTCTACCCATAGACAAGTGGAAAAAACAGGCAGCAAGATGAAGAAAATAGTTTCTAAATGGTCAGGGTTTGACTGCGGATATTTTCAAGTGGGCACTTATTCTCATGAATCTTGCAATTCTTATGTCTATACAGAATAAAGATATTCATTGTATTATCAGATACACAAACTCCTGCCACCTTTTCAAACTCCTTATAGCCTATGAAGTTTTCTGTTCAAGGCTTCTATTTAAAGTCTTTTCTTTATTATGTTCCTACAGGGATTTCAAGGGCTGCTTCTAGATCTCTTGCTTTCTACTTCAGTTTCAAAAAATCCTACTGGGGTTTCTATTTTTGTGTTACTTCACCAGATGTCCAAACCATTTAAGACATGGCCTCTAAATCCTTGACAGCTATTTGAAGGCATCAGTATGTTCTCAATTCATTTCATTTTTGCCTGGTCTTGTCTTGCATTTTCCTATGCAAAGAAAAAAACAAACATCTAAGAAGTGCCAACTGGGTGCAAGTCACTGTTTTAAGTATCATCAGAGGGAAAATGCAATACTTATTCCCTGCTCTTAAAGATCTCAGACAAATAAAGGAAGGTATGATTTATTAATATTTCTTACAGAATCAAAGAAACTGTCTTTTATAATAATTAATACCCTTCTTTCTGAATTTCTGCTACTCTATTCAGTAAAAATTATGTCTATAATTATAAATTTATTATTTTTAACTCGGAGTGAAAAAAGCTTTGGGACTCCTTTTAATCTATGTCCTTTTGCACAGGTCTCCTGGCATATTTGGTGCCCTATCTTGTAGCCAGAATTCTAACCAAGCAAAGCCATCCACTCCATCTAATCTAATCCTTCCTTAGCCAACAAGATAATGAGCTCTTCACTACCATTTTCCTACAGAATTTAATGTCATCAGTTAACTCTTTTTTTTTTCTGTTCTTAGTCTACTTTAAGCAATTTATTCATAATGATGAAAATAAATGTATAAAAACGTTTTTATTGGCTTGGTGCCTGTGGTGGCTCAACGGGCTAAGGCACCAGCCACGCACACCTAAGCTGGCAGGTTCAAATCCAGCCCGGGCCTGCCAAACAACAATGACGGCTGCAACCAAAAAACAGCTGGGCATTGTGGCGGGCGCCTGTGGTCCCAGCTACTTGGGAGGTGGAGGCAAGAGACTCGCTTGAGCCCAGGAATTGGAGGTTGCTGTGAGCTGTGATGCCACAGTACTCTATCCAGGGTGACAGATGGGTCTCTGTCTCAAAAAAAAAAACAAAAAACATAAAGTTTGCTAAAACTTTTTCTCTCACAAGTATTTAAAATGATTTCTCTTTTATGTTCTCTTTTATGTTTTAGGTTGACTCTTACAAGGAAATGCAGTTGTCTTGCATTGGAATTTCCCAATCATCCTTGAATCATGTTTTACAAATAAGTTTATGCGTATAGAACTATGGCACATGATTTAAGTATGTATTTAAAATAACTGACAACATTTTTCTGTTTTACATATACAAATGTTTATTAGGTTTCCACTTTTTGCTTTTACAGAATTTAAAAGGGTTAAAATTTAATAACAATAACAATGTTTAAGAAAAGGACTAGAAACAAAAACCATGTAAAGAATGAACAAAGATAAATACATTCAGAAAACAAAACAGACGATTACTGCATCAAAATATTAAGCAATAATAATAATAATTATGCCAAGAAAGTAGTGTTCACATTGTCCAATAAGAGTATGTCTGTTATAGAATGCTTTGACTCTGATGCTCAGTATTAAGTCATCAGTTAACTTCTTATTTTTTTCCAAAGTCTCAAAAAATAGACATCTAATATTATATAAATAAAAGTAAAATAGAGTTTAATAAAGCAGATCAGGCCAAATCTTCTAGACAATAGAAAAAGAAGAAATATTTCAAAATCATTCTACTTTGATCTGGATACACCTGATATTGAATTTGGAGAAAATATATTGTTATAAAGGGAAATTACAAACATATTTCACTTATAAATGAGGATGCAATATCTTAAACAATGTATTGACAAGTTGAATTAAAAATTAATGTTTAAGTAATATACTTGGTCAAAAAAGCTATGAATAAAGCATATGCATGACAGAGTTATATATTAAGAATAATTAATACTACCACTGCTAATAACAAAATAAATATGATTGAGCCTTTATTATGTGTTAGGCTCTATAGTAGGTATTTATATAAATGAAAATGTTTAGCTTAGCTTGACAGAAACCCTCAAACATCAGAGCTTTAACCAAGAGTCTAAAACTTAAAAGTCCAAGGAAGCAGGCCAGAGTCAGGACCAGTCAGCTTCATGAGTGTGTGACCTGGGCAGTAAACAAAGCCCCTTGTGGTTTAATGCTTTTCAGGAGCCATATTGCAGACTTTTACTAATATTATCTCTGAATTTATGTTTAGTACAAGAAACCCAAAGGGAAAATGGAGTAGAGAGAAGATACACGTGCAGATAACCTTCATGGTACACAATAAGTACAGAATCCAAATGGACCCACCATAGGCTTGAGTTCACTGAAACTCGAAGCAAGTACAATCAATATAAGTATGTTATCTCTAAGATTCAGAGTGAGTACTGACCCAAGAGAGGTTGTGTTTTCTGTTCAAACCAGAACTTGCTTCGAACACAGTAAAAAAGGAAATGGCATTCTAAAAATTCAAACTACCAAGGATCCCTGTTTTATTTTTTCAATGCATGTTACCTACCTGTATTAGCTAGCACTGATGAAAGATGAAATAGTAAAAAAGGAAAGCTATAGCAATCCATTGTGCCTTTTCCTTTCAATCTCCCCTTACTCATCAATAAGCTAAAGGTAGATAGTATTCTGGAATTAAACCTATCACGCAATAAAATGAGACTAGATAAGATATGAAATATAAATTGTCCAATTTCTTGCTTTTTTCTCTTTTATTAGAGACAGAATCCATTTAAATTGTGTAATTTCAGTAATGATGCATGTGCATTAAATTTTTTAATATTTTTATTTAAAATGACATTCTAAATAATATAAAGATAATAGTGAAATTCATGCTAATAATTTAACTCTTTTTCTTTATTAAGAATGACATCATATAAGCAAGCATTCAATGTACTCAATACTAATATAAAGCCAGTAGAAGAACTAGTACATACCCACACAAGAGAAAAACTCAACTTAATTCAATTTGGGGGAAGAGGAGGAAGGAAGGGAAAAAAGGGGAGGAGGGAAGACAATTTAATTCAGTTTGGGGGGAGGAGGAAGAAGGAGGGGAAAAAGAGGAGGAGGGACACAGGGTAAGGGTATATGGCCTAACTTCTGGGCTCAGGATAGGAGCACCACAGGGACCTTACCTAACAAATGCAAACATGTAAACATTGTAGCCTAATCTTTTGTACCCTCATATTAATCTGAAAAAAAAAAGAAAAAAATATTTTCACAATAATATTTTCCTTAAGAATTAAGAAAAAAAGAAAAAATGTGGTTTGGTGCTCATAGCACAGTGGTTAAAGCGCTAGCCACACCCACCAAGGCTGGCTGGTTCAAACTCAGCCAGGCCGGCTAAATGACAATTGCAACAAAAAAAATAGTTGGGCTGTAGCCAGCTTTCTGCAGACACTCCTGTCCAGAAGGAGAGTTAAAGGACAGAAATTTAGCAAGAAAGTCAACGGTTTGGAGCTGAGCCAAGAGACAAGGTCGAGGAACGCACATCAACCCTATTGGAGCGACCTGCAACCCCAAGGATAC
>CAUYON010022176.1:0-20700 GCA_963573935.1 Arctocebus calabarensis | reverse complement strand
AGTAGCTGGGACTACAGGCGCCCGCCACAGCGCCCGGCTATTTTGTTTGTTTGTTTTGCAGTTCGGCCGAGGCCGGGCTTGAACCCGCCACCTTCGGTATATGGGGCCGGCGCCCTACTCGCTGAGCCACAGGAGCCGCCCCTCTTCCTCCATTTTTTAACAATAGCATCTCCTAACCTGGCAGTGGAGGTGTGTGGAGTGAAGGCAAAACCCAGTGCATTGCAGCTAAAGTCATCTCAGGGTCGTCCCGGCACCTGCAGCTGTGGTACTGGGGATCTGGTGCCCACGACTTGTGCTTCTTTTCCTTCGTGGCGGCTGACTCAGTAAAGTCCCTAGTCTCGAGTCAGGAATATGAGAAGTATCTTTCCTTCCACCCCACCAAACCTGAGTAATAGAGGATGACTGGTGACAATATCCTGATCAAACTCAAATCCCAACCTGGGAACAGAAAGAATTCTGGAGAAGGACAGAAAGCATGTGACACACGAAAGACGAGGAAGAATAAATTGCCCTGGACATGAAAGGAAGGAAATTGCTTAGAGTGCAACCTAATCTTATATAAATAAGGCAGACATGGCTGTTTTAATAGGCTCTGGAAAACTGAAAGGACCTACAGGGAGAAGATACTGGTAACAAATGAGATGCAGATTTTGGAGGAGAAGCAGACAGTAGCTATTCCTAGAGGAAGCGGGAAGATGGAGTGGTTTTTAATTAGGCTTATCCTGTCGAAGCCTGGCCCAGGCTGAGCTCAGGGCAGGTGAGGGACCATTCGGACTTTTGGCACCTGAGTGAGTAGTAAGGCTCCAAATGAAATGGGCCAGAGCTGGACCCTGGCGTGTCTGGCCAGACTCTAAGGACAGAGCTGAGGTCAGATATTGCTATTTGTCTGCCTATAGCTGCCAAGTGTGAGGAGCTGTCCAAGCAGAGACGGATGGCAGGTCTGGGGTGATTTGAATTTGAGCTATGGTACATTATGCAAATGCATGCTGAGTGTATTAAGAGGTAGATATTTGTTGGGTTTGGACAGATTCTTATGGTCAGACTTTGCTGACAGGGAACCTTGAAGGGCAGGCTTCTGAAAAGCCCTAGCCCTTCGATTTTGGCCCTGGGCATGGCCAACAGTGCCCTTGCAGGTTTGAGGTCCCCAGTCTTTGAGCACCTCTGGGCATCACTGTTGTGGTTTGCCACATAGGGGACAGGGACTTGAGCAGTGATAAGACGAGGCTGGCTCTCGTGTGAGCTGGTGGTTTATGTTGTTTTCATTAGAGCCAGGAAGTGTAAGGACGATCCACCGGAGACTGGAGTGGAAATGGGGCTTGACTCTGAACATTCCCACAGCTAATTGGCATGGATGGGAGTGGGGAAGTAGGAAGGAGGCGGGCAAGCTGGTGAGAAAACACCTGCTTCGTGGGGTGGGGAGGACCTTGGCCCCTGAGGAAGGAGGGAAGCCTTAGAGCATCATGGTTGAGAGGCAGCTGGGCTGGGTGTGAATCCTGGCTCTGCCACTGTCACCCTGTGTGACCTTGGCAAGTCATTAGGACTCTCCCTGCCTTGTTTTCCTTTTCTATACAATGAGGGCTGGTAAAAGAGTTAATTGAGTCAATATTTATGGAATGTTTAGGCTACTGTCTGGTACCTAGTTAAACCTCACATAGGGTTTGTTAAGGAAGAGGTAATAATGGAATTGAAAGAGAAGACAAGGAGCTCACCTCCCATTAGATGGTACAAAGGAAACGAGAAGGCGAGTGGAATCTTAGATACCCTGTGCAAAAGTCTGGATGGGGGAGTTGGCAATTTCCGGAGCGTGTCTTGGCAGGAAGAGGGGAAACATTTGGAGCCCCCTAGGCCCATGGTTGTGGGATCACAGGGAGCGTGGGAGAGTGCTGTGAGAGCTGGCAGGGGCCGCCTCTTCTGGGGGAGGGTGATGTGGGTAGGGTGGGACCCGAGGAGTTGAAGAAGGCAGGGGATACCCCTGAGAGCTGTCACATGAGCTGCTGCATCCCAGGCAGGGCAGCAGAAAGCCACCAGATGTCACAATAAAGTCCTCGTTACAGTGAGCAGACTGCTATGCTCTGAAGTTTTCTTTTGTTTGTTTGTGCCAAATTTTGAGCAGAAAGGAGAAAATGGAAGTGCTGGGGCTGTGGAGGCTGAGGGTGTGGTGGCCTCTCGGTGACCTTGTGGGTTCACAGACAAATATTGGCCTGAAACTAATCAACCAGCCCACCAGGTATCTCTAATAAGAGCAGGCATCTGGAGATGCAAGCTTGCATTAAGCAGATGTGAAGGTTTTCCCAGTGGCCACAGCTGGCTTCTCTAGAATCCGGAATCCAGACCTTGGAGCTTCCACTTCCCTGGCGTACACCATTCCCCTAGATAGAACCCCCTTTCCCCTCTCTCTGGGCTTCTCTCTCTCTCTTCCCCTGCTTTCAAGGGCTCTGTAGTAGCTCAGAGAACACAGCACAGGAGGCTGCCGGGAAGGGGAGCACCGGCCTCTTCCTAATGACTTTCTCTTCACTCGCCGCTGCAGCTGCTATTAGAAGTAGTTGTGAGACAGCAGGGTATCAGCCCTCGAAAGCAAAAGCTCCCAACAGTGGATTTTGTTTTCTGGCACTAAATTAATTGAACAGCCCAGTGCACAGGGTGAGAAGGAAAGAGAAAGGGAGCAAGCAGGAGAGAATTAGAGAGCCAGGCGGCCAGGAAGGGAAGATCGGGCCAGGGATGGTGGAAAGGATGGCAAATAGTCCAATAATTCTATTAGATTGCCGGTAGTAGTGAAGTTAGCAATCACCCAAAGACTGTCTGTGCTCACTGCCTTCTGGGCATCTTACAGCTGTTGAGGGGTGGCTGATAGAAGCTCCTGCTAAGTCAGAGGACATGGAATGAGGGTGGGGAATCTCCCTCTGGGGACTCAGCCCCATGGGGCTCTACTAGGGCTGTGAGCACCAGCTGGCATTGCCCCCTCCTACCCCTGGGAGTGCTGGAGCAACAATTCACACGCAATGTGGATTCCCCCTGCCTCAGCCTCGAGAAGTGGGGGTTGAGGCTTTTAGTAGGTAAGGGGCAAGCCGCTCCCTCCCACCCTAACTGGCTTGAGGAATTAGAAAAACATTGCTGCTTGGAATCAGGACAAAAGATAGGGTGTTTTGTGAGTTTTGAATCATGATCAGTGCTATTTCTGGAATTTGTCTTGGGCCAATCGTTCCTACCTTTTCTGTCTCCATCCAAAGGCTTGGGGAGTCTCTGTTAGCTTCAGGGGAGGGAGCCCAACATTCCCTGAATCCTAATGCATCCTCACAGAGGGTGTCTCACCAGAAATACATAGCCATTTTGGCGGGCACATCAAGAAGGTTGGTGCACCTTCCAGTCTGGACAACAGGAATGAAGGCACTTTTAGGGTATTTACAAGGACTCCAACAGACTCACTCTGGCCTTGAAGACAGGAATTTTTCCCAACTTCCTTCCATGGGAATAGTTCTGGTCTAGAGACTGGAAACTTGGGAGGCTCTCTTGAAACTATGGTCAACCAGCTTGCAGAGTGGGGGGAAGCTACTGTGCCTTTACAAGTCTTGAAAAGGCAGGTTTGGTGATCATTAGAAGTCAGCAAGACTCACGTTCTTATGAGTCTTATGAACCCCCTGAGGCTGGATGTGACATTCTGCATGTGATTGTATGTTTGTACATTTTTCTAGGGTAAAGGTTTTTCTGGGCTTTCAGGAGGACATTAAGAGGAGATGGTGGCAGTGGGTATTTCTCTGTTCCCCTTGCCGCTGAAAAGTCCCCTTACAGCCCACAGTGCAGAGACAGACCCATCGCAGACATGTTTGTCTTTTCTGCTTGTCTTTTCTTTTCACTTCTTTCAGTCTCGTTATTAGTTTTATTTCTATCGTTGTTGTTTTCTTTTTCTTCCTGCCTGGACCAAAGCTGGTCTAGCCTTTCAGAGCCTGGAGAGTCCAGTGTCTAGAGATAGTCTGACATGGATTTTCATAACATTGGAGATGTGAGAACAGCTTGGGAGAGAGAGTTTAAATTTCTTTACATTTCTAGTAAATGCTCATGTTTATGGAAGTAGACTCTAGGAAACTGACTACTGGGTCTCCTGACTCTTGCCTTCTCTTTTATTCCCACATCATATTGTCTCCTCCTGATGAACTTCTGGTCTCCTTAGCCACATAGAACATCAAGTTTGGATAGCTTATTGCAGACAGGCAGCATTGGCTGAGATGTGCCCTAGCGTCATTGTCCAAACTTCATGATACACTCTGGCTTTCTCCAAGCATTACCAATAATAATACCTTCATTTAAAGAAAAAAGCTGTTTGTTTTTTTTTTCAAGGTTCCTACTTGATCTCATGACAACCCTGTCATCAGATGAGATGATGTATATGAAAACTGTGACAGGTGTAAGGTAGGAAGGTGAGAGAGCTTCATTTTGTAAGTGAAGACATGTAAACACAGAGAAATTAGATGTGACCTGGTTTAGCACAGTGGGTTAAGACCAAGGTCTTTGGAAGTAGACAGACTAGGGGGTGAACATTAGTCTTGTCAACCAGCTGTGTTACACTGAGCACAATGTTGGAACTCTCTGAGTCTCTCTGTCTCATTCATAAATGAACGGGTGACAGTGATGCTCATATCCCAGGGATGTCATTATGAACGTAGACCACAGAGCTCAGCGTCTGACACACAGAGGCTCTCAGACTTGGCATCCATCATTATCCTGCCAAGGCTGCTACAGAGATGGGCATATGCTCAGCTCTCTTACGAAATTTCTGCATCTTCCTCTTGACTAGGATCTTAGAATATCCTAGAACAACAACAAACAACAGAATCAGATATGGAAAGAAAAGTAGACATCCTTTATCTTACTGCCAACTCAACTTAGAGATGAAAGTTGTAGCCCAGATAGTGAAAGTAATTTTCCCCGAGACACACAGTCATATAGAAGGAAATGACAGGGGAGACCAGAATGCAGGGTTTTCCAGAATGCAGGATGTTAAAAACTGAAAGTAGGATAATCCTAGGAAAACTGGAATGGGCTAGTCAGCCTAGGCAGTGATGAGACAAGATCCTGGTTTCCTGTTTTCTTGCCAGATAAGTGGGCAAAGTTTTTTTGCTTATGAAGCAAATTTCCTATAGAAAATCTTTTCTTGGTGTTTGCCATTGGGGTTCTGATAATGCTCTCCCACCAATATGCCTGCCCTCTATACTGTCCCCAAACTCAGAGAGGGCGAGAACTCTTTGGCACCCCTTCTAGCAGGGGTTCTCAACCTGTGGGCTCCCAGCTGTGGATGAACATTTTTTTTATTAAATCATAATTATGTACATTGGTGCAATCATGGGGCACAAGGTGCTGACTTCATATACAATCTGAAATATTTTCATTGAACTATTTAACATAGCCTTCGTGGCCTTTTAATCACTATATGAAGACATTTATATTCTGCATTTAGTAATTTTCACTAGTACCCTTCTAAGATGCACCGTAAGTGTGATCCCACCAAGGAGCTCCAGTGGCGCGATTGGTTAGCGCGTGGTACTTATGCGACCCCTTTTTAACAATGAAGGGGTTAGGAAGGTTGAGAACCACTGTTTTGTAGGCTCACCTCCACCCGTTCCCATCTTTACTGGGCTCCCAGCTGTGGATGAAGTTTGGGGCTGTGTTTGGGCCCATGCGGTGTGTGGTACAGGTCTGGCACACACAGGCTGGGGAACTTGCCCCTGTCCGCTGAAAACCAAATTGCCTCTGGGAGTGATGCACGGGATTCCAGCATCCAGGAGCCACATGGAGGGGAGGAAGAATAAAAAGTGTTTGTGGGAGTCTGGGCCGATCATAGGGAGAATGAAACAAATGACATGAGGTCTAAAATAAAATTGGGAGATGGTAGGAAAAAAAGTAAAGTGTTGAGACTGCTGGCATGAAGCTCTAAAGTGACATGTCACACCTTCCACCTGAATGCATATAAACAAGGAACGTGTCTCCAGAATATGTACAGAACTAAAAAATCAATGAGAAAAAGACAAATAATCCATTGAAAAATAGGCAAAAGCCTTAACGTAAAATATCCAAATGATCAGTAACACGGGGAAAGGGGCAAAACTGTCACAGAGGATGCAAATTAAAATACACATGCACCAAAGTAAACCGAAACATCAAGTATTGATGAGAACGTAGAAGAACTGAAACTCTTACATTTGGATGAGAGAGTAAACAGGTCTCACTTAGGAAAATTGCTTGACAATATCAACTAACACTGACTGTTCACATGTACGCGATGAACTAGCAGTTCTACTCCTAGGGGTGTACCCCCCAAAAGTGAACATTTATGTGCATGAAGAAAGAAAGAATGGCCATGCTAGCATTTTTCACAAGAGCTTCAAACTAGAAATAACTCAAATGTCTATCATTGGTAAAGATGGAGAAATAATTGTGATGTGATTACACAGAGGAATGCTGTCAAACAATGGAAATGAATGACATTGCCGTATCTAGCAACATGAATTAGACACAGATAGATACATATTATAGATAGGATTCCATTTTTGTCCAGTTCAAAAATAGGCAGAACTGATTACTGCTTCTAGAAATGAGGATGATGATACCTTTCAAGGAGTTAGTGCCTGAGTGGGATTTTGAGCTGAGCTTCTTAAAATGTTCTTTTCCTTGATCTGGGTGATGGTTACATGAGGGAGCTTGTTCTGCGAAAATGTCTTGAGATGAACCCCTATGATTTGAATACTTTTCAGTGGGTATATAATTCTTCAATGAATATATTTCATATTCTTAGTCCCTGTGCAGATATGGGCAAAAAAATCTGTACACTGTTCTGTTATCCACAGTTACAATGCAGAACAAAGATTTTCATTTATACCTTCTCCTCAGGCTCTACCTGGGTAAGCTGGTGACCCCATGACAGTGCTGCCTCACTTCTCTGGGACCAAGACATGGGCCCATGTGCAAAGGGGTGATTGGACCCTTCCAGCTCAATAGCCCTGTCATTGGCATCTAAAGAACTGAACATATTTTCTGTTTGTTCTAGGACCCAAACTATACCGACCCACCTGTTCTAGAATGTTCACAAATTGACTCCTGCCAATCTTCTCTCTTCCTCCAGCCTTCCACTTCATTTTCAGGCCACTTAGTCCACTATTTTTTTTTTTTTCCCTTTTGTCCTTGGTTTTCAAGACAGCCCATTTGGGCTGAGCCCTATCTGGTGACAAGTTGTCAGAACAGCTCAGGCCTTAGTTCTATTGTATGATTTAAGCCAAGAAAGGATTTTTTTTTTTTGACTGGGGAAATTAGATGGAGGTGATTGCAGCTAAAGTGCCTTTTTATTGAAGCTTTTGGAAAACGTAAATGTCATCAGTCTTGTCAAAGCCAGACACAGAGGAAAATAACAGGACTCAAGGAGGGCCAGGACACATGCTGGGAAGGCACAAACTTGGAATTAGCTTCCCTATTTGTTATTATTTTTTCCTTGTAGGTAGGGGAGGTGGAAGAGGGAGGAGAGGAGAAGATAAATAGATAAATGGGAGGGGGAGTGGGGTGTGGCAGCGACATGGGTGAAAAGTGCTAAACTGGAGGAGGGCTATTTAGTTTTTGATTCCTCTAGAGCATTGGGAACATCCCTGTGACTTCTGAGCAGCTGAGTCAAGAGCTGCTAAAGGCTAAAGGCATTACCTTGGCTCAGATTTAGAGTTGATGACAGTGGGCCAGCCAGGCCAGAATGGAAGAGGAGACGTGGCACTTGGGTCCCTTGTGTTGTCATTGCAACAGTTGGCCATTGGCCAAGTCATCAGATGGTCCCTTACTTCAGCCACACTTGAGAAGCAAACCCACCTGGGAAGGCCCTGCCCGTCACTCAAAGACCCACTGAGAATCTACTACATGTGAGACCCTGGGTGGGATACACAGAAAGGAGACCAGGATACAGCCTGGAAGTAGCAGGCACATTGCCAAGAATCTAGAACTGGGACTCTGATTAAGGGTTGGTGTGAGCTGTGGTTCTGTAACTGAAGGGAATTGCACATGTGGAAATCAGCTGAGACTAGAGTCTAATCCAACGGATTAGTGGATGAGAAGAGAAGGTGGGTGATGTGTGAGTCACCTACCCAGCAAACCAAACAGAGATTGGGATTAAAGCACACTGGGTAAGATTTGGAGAGCAGGGCGGCTCCTGTGGCTCGGCAAGTAGGGCGCCGGCCCCATATACCGAAGGTGGCGGGTTCAAGCCCGGCCTCGGCCGAACTGCAAAACAAACAAACAAAATAGCCGGGCGCTGTGGCGGGCGCCTGTAGTCCCAGCTACTCGGGAGGCTGAGACAAGAGAATCGCTTAAGCCCAAGAGCTGGAGGTTGCTGTGAGCAGTGTGATGCCACGGCACTCTACCCAGGGCGATAAAGTGAGACTCTGTCTCTAAAAAAAAAAAAAAAAAGATTTGGAGAGCAGACCCTTGGTGCACAGGTGTGGCCTGGCGATGGTCAGCCCCAGGGCCGCTTCCTCCCCCCACCCCCCACCTGCAGGAGCAGCAGGTGGCCAGACGTGAGGAGGGGGCAGTTCAGGAAAGGGAAATCTAGCCCCTCAGTTCTGAACCAAGGAATAGTCAAAGGGGATCAGGCAGACCCAAGATTGTGGGACTTTAAAGAGGAATGTGGAACCTGGTGGAGTAGAAGGACCAAAGTCAGGGTCAGGGGCCAGGAGCAAGATGGAATTTGAGACAATCTCTAAGGCTATCATGGAGGGGTCTTCAGAGTTCACCTCTCTGAGGATAATATTAATCTCCTGCTCTGGATGGGGGTGACGCTATATTTGGGAGTTGAGTAACTAAAGGTCCTGCTGTTGGTGGGACAGTGGAAGTTGGACACCTGAGAGTGTGGAGCTGCATCCCATTGGTACCGCTGTCCAGAACATGGTCCGTGAGATTGGAGGAGGCCGGACAACCCAGAGCTTTGAATTCAGAGACGGGAGAAATTATTTCAGGTTAAAGTCATTCATGAAGGTCTTGTGGAGGAAGTGGAAGTCAGACTCGAAGTTTCCATCTCCTTTCTAGTTGTCAAGGATGAGACCAGCCGAATGAGGATGCGGGAAGTACCTTCACCACCTCCCATGACGTTGTACTAACTGAATCCCCCTTCTGGAGAGCTGCCTCCCTTATTTATGAAATGAGAGAATGAAAACATGTGCAGGCTCCCTTCCTTGTCCTACCTCTTGTGACCTGCCATCGTTGCTTGTTGTCAACGTGCTGGAGCAAATCACTCAGAGTCTTTTGTGAATCCTGGTTTGGCTTCTCCTTTTCGAGACCTCGGAGGCAGGAATCTGTCTCTCTTTCTCATGACATACATATGGCCGAGAAACTGCCACGAAGGAGCATTCTGTAAGCATTTATCCTGTGAATGATTGAAGAACAGCCAATATTCTTTGATATCTGCCCATAGGACTGAGACAAGAGGCCATCAAAGGAGTCAACGCGCCTTCCCTCCCCTCCCCTACACCCTGCCATTCCCTCCTCTTTGATGCTCCCTGGGACCTGAGCTATCTTTATCAGGGCAGATGATTTTTAAAGAAATTGATTCTTGATTTCAAGTATGGTAAATCGGGGGCAGATAACCGACAGCCTGAGTTAGATGTCCACAGAGGGCAATCTGGCTTCAGAAAGATAGCCCGTGTGACTTATGGCCTCGTCCAGCAGCAGGAGGAGGCTGCAGCTAGAATGTGCCATCCCTGGATAGCACCCTTGTCACCGTGTCAGGTGTAATGTCTTTGGGCAGCACAGGCACTTGGTGGCCATGCCTTTCCCTGGCTTGACTCACTGGTGGTGTCTAAGGAAGTACCCTGCACTGGGACACCCCCATTAACCCCCAGTGCCTGGACTGGTCCAGTGTTGTCCTCTAGCTTCACCCATTTCAGAACTGGGGCCAAAGCAAATTCCCAGAATCTCCCTTTGGTGGCCCATATTTGCAACTTGGGGAAACCCAAGAGCTTGTGCAGAATAGTTAGAGAGGTCTCTCCACTTCCCACGTGTCCCAGACTCCTGCTTTACCCTGGGGAAAAGCATCCAGCCCCCTTTCCTTTCCTTTTTGTTTTTGTGATCTGAGCCTTGAGGCCAGTACTGGGGGCAGCAGGTGGCCAGGGCTGCGGGGCCCTAGCCGCTCCCTGGAGGACGCTGCCAGCCCTGTCCCCAAGTTGAGTTGGCTACTTTTCTCTGCTTCAGCAGGAACAAAGGAACATTGGCTGGAGGCTGGTTCTGCCAGTCCTTTTTTCTTGTGAAAAAAGGAAAAGAAAAGCTATGTGAAGGCTCTAAGTAGGTTTGGAGAGTTCCCCAGCAGTGGCCATGCACAGCACCCGACCGCAGTCATTGTCCTTTGCGAGGCCGCGATTTGCAGATGGTGGAGGCTGGGAGCAGAAGGAGCAGGTGCGATCCCCACGTCCCCTTTGTCTCCTTGCTCGCTCTGGTCTTCCCTCCTTCTGGATCCGCAGCTGTCTGCTCATTCCTTCCACGAGTATCTCAACTCTTTAGCCTGGCACCGCCTCCTCCACTTTCCCTTCTAACTCATTCTCTGCCGGTGGACTCCTTCCTCCCAGTTCGCCCCCACACCCATTCTTTGTGCTTTCGACATTCACCACCCATCGGTAAACCCAAGCAGTCCTTAGGGAGCCATCTCCCCATGCCCAGACACAGCCGTGCCCTGCCAGGTAGAAGGGAAATGGTAAGAAGTTCCTATTATATTCATGGACCGTTCAGCACGACCCCAAGGTCAGTTCTATTAGTTTCATTTTCCAGATGAGCAAGCCGAGAGGAAAGCGGTAACTTTCCAAAGTCGACCTGCTTACAAACAATAGTCTGGTTTCTGTATCGAGAACCGCACAGTCTGAGTTTAATGCCCTTTCTGTTACATAACAGCTGCCGAGGGCCAGGGAGATCATAGGCTGGGGGGAGCTTTCGCTAGAAACAAAAAGTCAAAGACTATCCTGAGCAGCAATTTCCATCTGTGACTCAGTATTACCAGCATCCTTTCCCAGGGAATGCCTTTTGCTCCCCACTGGGCGGCCCCTTAGATGGAACAACAGGGATGAGGGGGGCAGAGGCTTGCTACCCTACTCTCCCTTGGCACATTGGGGGCAGCCAGCTGTCAGACTGGGGAGGAGGTGGCCTGGCCAGCAGGCACTTATTAGCAAATGCATTTAGGTTGTTGAATTCATTATTGCAGATTAATTGAAAACTGGGAGAGATGCTGGATAGAATATCCTAATCGCACATAGGAAAAGCCAACCTCCGGGCCTTAGAAAAGCAGAGCGCTCCTGAGGCTACAGTCTAAAACCCTGTTTTCTCCTCTTTAATCTGCTCTTGAATTCATGAACCCTAAGTTTTGCAAGCCCAGCAGAAAAGCACTTCCTTTAATGCCTTTCTTCCTCCAGAGTTTGGCCATTTAAACCAGGCCCCCTTGAAAGTGGGCGCTGTTTGAGCTCTGCTTTCATTTCCGAAAGCACATTTTAAATGGCCTCTGTCTGTGCATGGCCCTTAACACTTTCATTAATGACTTGTTCCATCACCGGTGTCCTGTCCCACCCACGAGCAGTGTGGTTTGGCGCACCTTCGACACAGAATCACAGTGCCCAGCGCTTACACGCTTAAGTCAGAAAGAACAAGAACAATAGAACCGACTGCCTTGGGTGGGAATCCCACCTCTGTTACCTCCACACTGCGACACCTTGCTTCTTGAAGCACTGCTTCTAAATTGAAAATGGAGGAACTAATATGTACCTTTAGAATTGCCCTTAGGATTATGTGGAAGAAATAAGACAGCGGAAGTAAACTGCTTACCCCTACAATTGGAATATATTAATAATAAATCTCAGCACAAGCCCTTTCTCCTCTTCCTGGGCCTTTATGCCCAAACTAGGTTGGCAAATACATTGGAATATTGTCTTCCTGCTCAGGCTCCGTTCCCAGTTTCCCCCTGACTCCTTCCTGCTTTTTCCTGTCAACATACACACTTCAAATGCCTTAGGAACACAGTGGCCAATTTGTGACAGCTTGATTCCGTGGCTTTGTTATTTGTGGTTAACTTTACCCTGCAATTTAAGAAATAGATTGATGGGAGGTGGCAGCATCGTTCCAGGGTCCCATGGCCTCAGACTGACAGAAGTGTGCATTCCCTGACACTAGGTGCTAATTACTTGATGTGAATTATCTCACTTACTCCTCGCCAGGTTTTTGGGAGGTATGTATTAATATTAATTGCAGCACTGCTTAATCTTCTGTAGTAGATGAACGCTGTGGGTTAATGCAACACACCTTTATTCTAGCCCTGGGGAAGTCCAGTCCGTGGGGCCTGGAGTTTGGGGGCTCATCTCTGTGCAGTCACTCAGGGGCGGGGGCTGGTAAGGATCATTCAATCTTAACATATGAGTTCCAAGTGGGCCACAATGTGGAAAAAGGAGAGAAAAGGGAATCACTTGGAATTTTAAAAAATGTTTACTTGTCTACTCTGATTGGCAAAGAGGAATACTTCTACACTGCTGGTGGGAATGCACACTAATACGTTCGTTTTAGAAGGATGTTTGGAGAATACTTCGAGATCTAAAAATTGACCTGCCATTCAATCCTATAATTCCTTTACCAGGTATATACCCGGAAGACCAAAAATCACATTATAACAAAGACATCTGTATCAGAATGTTCATTGCAGCCCAATTCATAAATGCTAAGTCATGGAAGAAGGCCAAGTGCCCATCGACCCACAAATGGATTAATAAATTGTGGTATATGTACACCATGGAATATTATGCAGCTTTAAAGAAAGATGGAAACTTTACCTCTTTCATGCTTCCATGAATGGAGCTGGAACATATTCTTCTTAGCAAAGTATTTCAAGAGTGGAAGAAAAAGTATCCAATGTACTCAGCCCTACTATGAAGCTAATTTATAGCTTTCATATGAAGGCTATAACCCAAATATAGCACAAGAATATGGGGAAAGGGGCAGGGAAGTGGAGGGGTGAGGTTGGCATGGAGGGAGGGTAATTGGTGGGGCCACACCTATGGTGCATCTTAGATGGGTACAGGTGAAACTTACTAAATGCAGAATACAAATGTCTTCATACAATAACTAAGAAAATGCCATGAAGGTTATGTTAACCAGTTTGATGAAAATATTTCAAATTGTATATAAAACCAGCAGCACATTGTACCCCATGATTGCACTAATGTACACAGCTATGATTTAATAATAAAAAAATGCACAATAAAATAAATGTTTACGTGCCAGGCTGCAAGAGGCATCCCTTCCTCCTGCTGCTATTTCTGTTGCCAGAGCTCTGTTATGTGGTTGGGCCTAACTGCAGGAGGAGCTGGGAAGGGCAGGTGAGCTATGCTCCTGGAAAGAGAAGGGGATGGTTGGGGGAACTCCTAGACAAGTCTCCAGTAAAAGCAGGTATTGGTATTAATATCCTTATTTTACAGATGAGACAATGAGCAGGCACAAAAAGTAAACAGTTTCTGAATCGGGGCACATGTTCCATTTCTCTTCAGTCTTCCAAGAATTGCATGTTTGAATCGCCAAGTACATATCTGAAATACATATTTTCACGAAATGAAAATGAACAAACTCTGACAAAATTTGATCCAAAAAAAGGATAATTATAGTAATGCTCAAAATGGAATGTGAATTAATAAGCCAGGGGCTGCAAGGCTGTAGACTAAGTGAGGCATACTTGAACCATTATTTTTCTTAATAGTAAGTCATTTTAGATGTTTTTCTATTGAAATAAACATGGTTCTATACATAGCAGAACACAACATTTGCATGAATTTTTAAGATTAAAAATGAGATACTATTTGGGCATAAAAAAGATGAAGATTTTTTGTCTTTTGTAACAACCTGGACAGTTTCAGAGAACATTCTCCTAAGTGAAGCATCACAAGAATGGGAAAACAAGTATACCAGGGGCTCAGTACAGATTGAAACTAGAAGATTCACAACTGAATGTTCACATGAGAGAAAAACTTAGTTAAATTCAAGTGGGGAGGAGGAGCAAAGAGGTTGGGTAAATTCTCACTGAATGGGTACAGGTCATAGGTAGATGGTATATTTCCTGAGTTAAGGACAACTACAACCTAGACTTTGACCTTGTAAAAGCAAACTATGTAACCTAATCACATACATCTTCATTTTAATCTGAAATTTTAAAAAGGAGATTCTAATAGACTAAACTTGCAATTATTATCAACTCATTTTGTAATAACACCAAGATTTACCAACAAAAATACACATTTGATAAAAAAAACAAAAACAAAAACAATGAGACTTCAAGGAAAAAACTTACCTGTGGTGGGCCACTACTGTGCCCTTCAACAAAACTAGGGGTTCAAGGTCACTTTCCTCAGTTTTAGTGGTAGGGGAAGTTTGACATGGTTCAGAATTTTTAGTGGAAAAAAAATTATGCGATACATTTATGTGTAATTTCTGAGTAACCTTAACAGTGATTATTCTACATAACAATTTAGGTTTTGGAACCCAAATTTTACATTAATGGTCTACCAATTTCTGGGCCTAAGCTAAGTGAGTTTGGGATTCTAAAGTCAACTTATTTATTAGCTGAAAGTTTACCTCTTCAGTGATACTCTGTTCCTTCCCCACACCAAGGACTAGCCTGATTTTTCTAGTTTAAAGCTACTTTCAGCTTTCTCTGAGCTAAAAACCTCTTTCTAGTCCCCTGGGAATGCAATAAAAATCTTGTATGCTTTTCTTACCATATAACGAGAACATCACTCCAACTCTTATCTGCTTTCTATATTGAGTTAACCAATTTAATCTGCATATAATGACTGAGGCTAATTAATAGTTTTCCCACAGCTGGTTCCCTTTAGAAACATTTAGCAACTGCCTGCTAGTAGCAGCTGCCCTAGAAACAGAGTTCAAGGCAGCGATATCTCTTTTTGATGGAGAAGAGCATTTTCACACAAACTGGTTTCTCGCAAAAGGCGAGAATGGCTCCATGGTATTGTGAATGACACAACCATCTTGTACAAGTTACCCAAAAGATGATGGTGGAAGTCCCTCCCTATCTACTGTTGATTTCTTTCTATTTATTTAATTCCATTTTAATCTTTCCCCCCTCCCTCCCTTCCTTTTTTTCTTTCCTCTGTTACCCAGGCTGGAGGGCAGTGGCACAATCATAGCTCACTGTAGTCCTGAACTCTTGGGCTCCAGAGCCCCCCACCCCAGCCGGATCAGTGGCTGGGCCAGTAGGCAGGCAGCGCTATGCTTGGCTAATTTTTTATTTTTTAATTTTTTTTTAGAGACAGGGTTTCTTCATGTTGCCCAGGTGGGTCTCAAACTCCCAATCCTCCTGCCTCAACCTCCCAAAGTACTGAAACCACAGGTGTGAGCCCTTAATTTTTCTTGCTCAACTTTTCCTTTACTCCCAAGTGACCTCACATTTGATAATACTGCCAGCAAATTGCCTTAAAATGTTTTTCCCCCTATTTTAAAACTCTCCATGGATTTTAACTGCACAGAACTGGATTAATCATATCCTTAGTACTTCACTCACTTTCATCATTGGAATTGATTTAGTTATTTTGATAATGTAATGAGCAATCACAAAACCACCAATGCAAATAAAACCTCTGTCATCAACAATAACCAATATCTAACCAGATGGTTACTTGCATTTATTTCTTCACATTTTCTAGCTTCCTCCATTTGAGGCAAGCCTTTTCCTGAATCTGGTATTCATTATTAAATACAGGATTTGTCTTTGAAATTGTTTTATTTCACCTCTATGTAGTCCTAAAAAAAAGCCTATTTCGATTGTATTTATTTTAGACACTGTAAAAATTATATCAATATCTATGTAATCTTTGGGAATTTAGGGGGTTACTTTTCTACTTAACATTGAATTGCTAAGATTTATCTTCATTTTTGCAAGTTAGTATGGTTTATTCATTTCATCTGTTTATAATATGCTGTCATCTCAGCAGCAATGTGACCCTGTAGATGTGTGTCTTTCTAATACTTGATTTTGTCCAACTTTTAAATATTTTCTCCCTTTATTAACTGTAACATAGTATCCCACTGTGGTCTTAGTTTTCAACTCTATGATTAAAGATATCATATATTTCTTGGCCATATATTTATCCTATGAAATATCTATTTGGGCTTTTGTCTATTTTTCTTGTAGGTAGTTTGCACTTTTTCTATCGATTTGAAAGGATCTTTTCATTTTCTATACATAATTGTTGGGGCTGAGTAATAGAAATATCTTCTATCAAATTTTAACTTTCTTTTTTGCTTTCCTTAAAGAATATTTTGAAGAATAAGACTATAGGAGGAATATTTTGTTTATTTTGTGTCCAATGCTTTTTAAAAGCATTAAATAAATGAAGAGATTAATAAATACTTAATAAAAAATAAAATACTTATTAAAAAAGTCTTTTCTACATCCAAGTTTGGTAAATATTCACTTCTATTTTCTTCTGTTTTTTCCCCCTCTGATTGTTTATTTTTAATTATGTAACTCTTGAAAGTATATGCAATTAAATTGGCACTTGGTATATGGATAGGGGTAAGGGCCATAGATATTTTTATGAATTGCTAATTAAGAATTCCCTCACATTGTATTAAATAGCTCTTCCTTTTTCTAACAAAAAAATAAAATAAATACTTAATAAAGTTGTAAAACTGTACTTGTAGAGTCTTGCATATTTTTTGTTAAATATATTCTTGGCTATTCTTTAATGGTATTATAAATGCCTTCTCCTTTTATGTTTTTTAGTTATTTTGCTTAATTCTTATATTCCTATAATTTATCTGTAGATTCTTCTATTTAAAGGACCATATAATCTACAAATCCTCATGAGTCCAATTTCTTCTCTTGATTTATTTTACTGGTTAAAACTTCCAGTATAACCTGGAATATGAGTGGTAATTGTAATTATTTTATAATTACAAAAATAACAAAGGATCGTATTTTCTCAAGATTTTTAAAGTAGATATTCTTTATGACATATGAAAGTTCCTGTTTATTAGTAACTTAATGAGGCTATATTAAAACGGGCATTGCTTTTTATCAAATTCTTTTTTTATATTTGCTGAAAATTTACATGGTTTTTCCTATTAATCTCTTAATATGGTAAATTATATTTCTTGATTTGCAAAGTATTAAATCATCCTTGACCAATAAGGTCAAGGTGTATTATCTCTTAAGTATGTCTTTAGGTTAGTTATATTTGGTAATATTTTAAAGAACATTTGCAGCCATATTGAAGATAGAATAGCATGATTTTTTCTTTTCCTGGGCATCTTTTGTGGTTTTAGCATCTGAGCTATGCTGAATATATAAATAAACTGAGGACTATTCTCCCTCTTCTATTTTCTGCAAATGTTTGCATAAAATTGGGAGAGTCTGTTACTTAAAAGTGTGGAAAATGTCACTTGTAAAACCAGGTCAAGTATTTAATTTGTGGGAAGATTTTAAGGCATAGCTTTCATTTCTTTAGTAGCTATAAGACTATTTCATGTTTTTATTTTTTCATGAGTTGGTTTAGTAAGTTACATTTTTTCCAATAGTTTATTCACTTTCTCTAAGTTTTCAAAATTACTGGCAAAAAGTTTGTTGGTAGTATTATTTTATCAGCACTTAAAACTTTTTTTACCCTTATTGTGCAAAATACACAACATAAAATTAACCAACTTAACCATTGTTAAGTGTATAGTTTAGTATTAAATATATTCATAATGTTGCACAAACATCACCATTGTATAGCTATTATAGAAATCTGTATGGAGGTTATTTAAAAATTAAAAATAGGATTACCATATGATTCAGCAATTTCACTTTATTTACTCAAGAGATTTGATAATAGTGTATATTAAAGAGACATCTGCACTGCCAAGTTCATTGTAGTGCTATTCACAAGAGCCAAGTGATGGAAACAACCTGCGTCCATCGACAAATGAATGGATAAAGAAAATGTGATGTGTATACACAATGAAATACTATCCAGCCTTTAAAAACAAAGACATGTCACAAATGAAAACATGGATGGAATTGAAGAACATTATGCTAAGTGAAACAAGCTAGGCACAGAAAGACAAATACCACGTCATCTTACTTATATTTGGAACCTAAAATAATCAAACCCAGAAACAGAGAGTATGCTGGTGATTACCAGGGGCTGGAGTTGGGGTAAGGAAAATGGGGAGTTAATGGTCAAAGTACAAAGGCTCAATTTGGGAAGCAGAATCAGTTTTTGTTTTTTCCTTTGAAGCATTGCACAGCCTGGTAAATATAGTAAATAAAACAGATGCTCCTCTGTAAAAGTGCATTTTCAACTTAGGATATTTTTCATCTTATGATGGGTTTCAGCTTAGGATGACATCATTGTCAGACAAGACATATCACTTTCACATCATAGTAAAGTCGAAAAATTGTAAGTCAAAGTAAGTTAGGGGCCATCTGTAATGTATTGCAAATTTCCAAATAACCAAGAAACTAAATTTAAATTGTTCTCACCACGAAAAATGATAAGAACAGTCATGCATCGCTTAATGACTGGAATACGTTCTGAGTAATGCCTCATTTGGTAATTTTGTTGCAGTGCAAACATCATAGAGTGTACCTAACAAAGGTAGCCCACTGTGTCTAGGTTATAATGTACAGCCTGTTGCTCTCAGGCTACAAACCTGGACAGCATGTTACCTGCTAAATACCACAGGCAATTGTAACCAATGATAAGTATCTGTGTATCTAAACATAAAAAAGGTACAGTAAGCAAGTACCTTTCTGATCTTATGGGACCACCTTGGCATATCTGGGCTTTCATTGAGCTAAATGTCATTATATGCAGTGTCTGACTGTGTTTGAGGCGATGATATGTTAATGAGATTGATTTCATTATTCCACATTATATTCATAAATCATAACATCACATTGTATCCCACTAATATGCAGAACTACAATCTGTAAATCAATAATTAAAAAATAAAAATTAAAAAAGCTTATGTGAGAAATAATTTTTATTATGATTCTTTAACTATAAACTAAGCATGAAGGATTTTTCAATTTTCAAACTAGGGGAATTTATTTCCTTTTGTTCATATTTAAGTTAAAAGAGATATGGTCAGAAATCAGTCCATGTGATATGCAATTTGAAATATATTAAAGGTTTTAAGGTGGGCCTAGTATGTGATTAAAATTTGTAAATGTTTCATATATGCTGGAAAAATTTCCATTATAAAGTTGAGGGTTAGTCAACATATGTCTATTAATTCAAGTTGATTGTGTTGTCTGCATTGTGTTTGTTCTGGGAAACTTTTCTCTACTTGGCCTGCCAATAATATAGAGAGGTACGTTGAAACCTCCAGCTGTCATCAAATTTTCTCAGCACTTCTATTACTTTTCTTTATATATTTTTAGATTATTCGATGAACAGAATTTTTAAAATTGCTAAATGTGGAATCATTAAGTAGCTCTCTTTGTCTTTAATAACACTTTTTTTCTAATATCCTAGTTTAAATCATATTAGCATATCTATGTAACATTTTTTGTTTGGAATTTTCTTGAGATATATTTCTTTTCCGTTCTTTGATTTCAATCTTTCATTCTTCAGGATTTTTGTTTTAGATAACATATGCCAGAATTTTAAAAATTCAATCTGTCAATTTTTGTTTAATAATTATCTAAAGTATATTTTAATCATTTACATCTTGGGGTATATGCATTATGTTTTAATATTTCATTTTGTCTGGTATTTTCTGCTTATGGAAGTTTTGATCAGCCCCCTTCATGTTTCCTTTGTAAAATTCCTGGATTTATCTCTCACTGTTCTCATAGTAGGTCTTTCTATTGTCATTTATTTGGAATATGTGCACCTATAATATTTATCTTGCCCTCATATTTAAAAGACTTTTCAAAATACTAAGTATAACTTAAAAAAAATTTTTTTTTATTAAGTCATATATACATAGATCATAAATACATTTATGCCTTTGTGGGATTCAATGTGTTGCTTATTTGTGCAAATTGGAGTGCTTACATCCTACTAATTAACATAGCTTTCACCTCATTTACTTAGTCACAGTGTTAAGACATTTGTGTTCTATACTTGATATATTTGACTTGCACCCTTGCAATATGCTCCATAGGTGTGGTCCCACTGTTCACCCTCCCTCCATCATACCACGCCCCTCCCCTCCCCTCTCCCTCCCCCTCTCTCCTTCAGCTATAGCTTCTCTTGAGCTATAGTTGTGGTTCATCTCTCATATGAAATCGTGAGTGATTATAAATTGGTTTCATAGTAGTACTGAGTACATTGGATATTTTTTTCCATTCCTGAGATACTTTACTAAGAATAATATTTTCCAACTCAATCCATGTAAACATAAAAGAGGTAAAGTCTCCATTTTTTAATGCTGCATAGTATTCCATGGTATACATATACCACAATTTATTAATCCATTCTTGAGTCCATGGGCACTTGGGCTTCTTCCATGACTTGGCAATTATGAATTGAGCTACAATGAACAAACTGGTGCAAATATCTTTATTGCCAAATGATTTTTGGTCCTTTGGATATATACCTAGAAGAGGAATTGCAGGGTCAAACAGCAGGAGTACACTTAGATCCCTGAGTTGACAACTTAATTCTTGAGGTGAACAACTTGCCAGTCCAGAGCAGATAATTTTCCATCTTCTGAATT
>CAUYON010022175.1:0-26856 GCA_963573935.1 Arctocebus calabarensis | reverse complement strand
CACACAGCTAGCCTCTGCTTGCCAGACCAGTTGGAGTCAGAGGACTTTACCCCCATCTGCCAGTCTCAGTCCACTGCCTGACAAGCCTTGTTCACAGGCTCTGTTGCCATTCTCAGTCTTCTGCCTGGCAAGCCTCTGTTCACAGGCTCTGTTGGAGTCTGTGAACTGGGCCCCAGCCTCCAGTCTCAAGCCACACACAGCTAGCCTGTGCTTGCCAGACCAGTTGCAGTAAGGGGACCTTACCCCCTCCTGTCAGTCTCAGTCCACTGCCTGACAAGCCTTGTTCCTTAATTTTTATATGAAAAGTAAAAATATAGACATATTTTTTAAAATGGCATAATCAAATTTAGAACCTAGGTCCCTGGGATGAGCACAGCAGGCTGCCCCTACAACTGAGGCCAGTATTTTCTGGGCTTTGTGTTGATTATTTATTTACCTGGGATGCTGACAACCTGACTGGCAGCCAGCATCCTGGAACACAGCAGGGGCAAAATAAATATGTTAGCATATGCATGAATATTCTGGAAAAAAGTGACCATTGGAGGGCCAAGAAAACCAGAGAACAAACTCTTAGGGAAATGACAAGAGTAAATCAAAAGCTCATTTCTCTTGTCTGATAATTGATTAAAAGTGAAAGAGGTACAATGAAGAAAATCACAGAGAATAAATGATTTTGCTAGCATCAGAAATGGTGGTCAGGGGACGAGAAAAAGCTGTATAAATAAACACAAATGCATACATACATAAATATCTGACATCTGACCTGGGACAAATTTACATTTGGCTGCAGGAAATCACCATATTGGACAGGCTTATGAGAAGGCAAGATTTGTTCAAATGAGCCTTAGAGGTGGGAGTTTATGCACAGGCCTATCATGCATCACGTTCCACTCCCCACTGCAGGAGACTTCAATAAGCCCAATGAACACAAGGCTCAGAAGCCCGGCCCAAGTGCCAACTAAAGGCCTCCTCATGATGTAGTACAGGAAGGAACAGAAATGGTGATTACTAAAATGCCTTGTAAAGGGTTTTCCAAATTGAGATTTGATTTTGCCTGTAGATTAATAGAAAAGATTTGATAGAATTACTTGGTTTGGATTTAGATGGTAGTGGCAGTAGAAATGGGATCCCTCAGAGGTGATATACTTTAGTTGTCAATGGGAGATTTCTAGGTTGCTGAGACAGGCATGCTAATAGTGGGGTGCTGCTCCTTTTAAGGGCTTTTTCTGGATATTGCCAAAGATGTATTTCAATAAGTCTTGGTTAAATTTCCTTGACTGTAATAATTTTCTACCTTATAACAAGCTGGTCTTTCGTGTCATGCCATTTCATCATTCTTTTACAAGTATATTTTAAAGCACCTGCTCACTGTATGTCACCTTGTGCTAGGTGCTGGGGAACTCAAATATCAATAGTTTCTTAATGATATGGGACCTAACCATTCTTTCTTCCAAGTTTATAATTTGGGTAAAGGCAGGGTCTTGCAATCAGGCATGGGAATCAAATCCCATTTTTGTTGTATGGCTTGAGAAAGTCATTTAACCTTGCATAGTTGGCTTTTCATTTTCCTCTCCCTAACCTGCCTCACTCATCCCCTAACAACCCGGACAAGCTTGTTAGTGAAGATGCTAACGTCACACATGTTCCTCCCCACTCACCTCTATGCACACAAGGATCTCTGTTCTCTCAAATTCAGTCCCATTTGTAATTGCTTTTATGATTTCTCTGTAGACAGTAATTTATTTCTCATCCCTGAACTTCTACAACACAGTAGTTAAAACCCTAGTATGGCATTTAGACATTTAAGTAACATTTACATTTTATTTAAATATATTTTACTTTATTGTTGACATTTAAATAAAAGAGCACAGTTATAGAAAGTTTCAAATACAGTACAAATTATTCCCATACAGCAGCCATACTTCTTTCTCAAATGTTAAATCTTATAAAACTAGAAAGTTAACATCATATTCGTTAATAAGGTTTATTGTTTTAAAATTAGGTTCTCCATGGGTTAGCTGGGTGTTCAGGTCTCTAAGTACTTTCCTGTCCAGGAATTGTGATCAGTACTAACCCCTAGGTTTTCCCCTCGCCCCATATTGGCTGTTGCTTCAAGTGCCACAGCAGAGACTATCTGCTGTGCCATAGTCCATGACCTCTCCTTGGAGAACTCTGGCGTGGGTATTGCAATCTTGCTGTTCTGTCTTGAGGTCCAGTGTTCTACTACATTCTCATTTTTAATTAAATATTAGACATAGAAGTGTTAATAGGACCCTTAGCAGTCATTCTTGTACCATTTTATTGTTCCCAAAACAGCTTCCTTGGGTAAGGGAAGGAAAAGTAAGTTGATAATAGGTTGGACACTGTTTCCTCTCACCCTTTAGGATTCTGTTATCTCACATCAGGTGCACCACGGCTGGGTTTTGTCAGTCCCAAGGAAGCCAGAGAGCCAAGATTGCTTCTTTCTTATATTCATAAATGCATATTGCCTGTCTCCTATGTGATACTGTGTGATACTATGACACCACGGTTAGTAAAACAGATGTGGTTTTTGTCTTCATGAGCTTCATTGTCCACTAGAGTAGGCAGTGGGAAAAAACTTTTACCATGTATACTATTTTAAATGTTTTGTATGTATTTACCGACTTAATCTTATAACATCTCTACTATCAGACTCCAGGAATTTGACCTAGACATATGGCACAAGGATTTGTGTTATTCCCAAGTTTGACTCATATTCCCTCTTGTGCAAAACAAAGCTCATGAAGAGCTTGGGATTCTCAGTGTATGTGTTGAAAACTTTCAAATTGAAGGATTTGAAGCAGGGGGTTAACATAACTGGATGTTTTGAAGAAGTCACTTGGGCCTCTGGATTGAAGCTGAAATGAAATTGAGAGATGAATTCAGGAGCGGTTGCAGCGTGGAGGGTAAAATGACGGTGGCTTTGTCTAGTTTAGTGTGACTGGAAGTGCAGAGGGAGACGTGAAGCTGAGTAGGGTATAGGAGAAAAACTACCAAAACCTGAGTTTGGAGATTAAAGCAAAGAGGAAAAACAATGTGGATCCAGAATTACTTATTTAGGATATTCTGTTATTAAAATATGGGATTATGTTGCTAATAATTGCTGCTTAAGCCTGGCGTGGGGGCACATTCCTTAGCACTCTCACATTCTAGACAGTGAGAATTTTCTTTGTGTTTAAAATGGTATGCGTGGCTCAGTGCCTAAGGCTCAAGGGGCTAAGGTGCCAGCCACATACAACTAAGCTGGCAGGTTCGAATCCAGCCCAGGCCAGCCAAACAATGATGTGTGCAACCAAAAATGGCTGGGCGTTGGTGGTGGGTGCCTGTAGTCCCAGCTACTTGGAAGGCGGAGGCAGGAGACTCGTTTGAGCCCAGGAATTAGGGGATGCTGTGAGCTGTGATGCCACAGCACTCTACCCAGGGCGACAGTTTGAGGCTCTGTCGCCAAAAAAAGAAAAAAAATTCTGTGACTCCGGGTTTCTTCATCTCTTGCCATGGGATAAATCAGGATTCATGTAATTTGCAGATCAGCCTCTGGGTCTGGTCCATTCCCAAGGTGGCTTCTTATGTGATGCTTTGTGCTAAAGCACAACTTTTTGCTTTTCATTTTTCATTGCTACAAGCAACCCAATTAATGTCGTGGAACAGACTCTCCAAGTCTCAATGGGGCAAAGACTAATGAGGCTCATGCTATTGAACCTCAAATTTGACCTGGTCCCCTCCTCTGCTTCCTTGCTGAGCTGTGCCAAAATATCCCAGTCTCTGCTCACAGGGCTGCAGATGGCTATTTGCCCTGCTGAGGGTAGATACTTTGCCTCTGAGCTTTAGACGTTTTCAGCCAGCATTGGTCAATTTGTATTTTAATTGTAGCTATTTTTCTTTTCCAGTTTTTGGCCCTGGCTGGGCTTGAACCCACCACTTCCAGCATATGAGGCCAGTGCCCTACTCCTTTGAGCCTCAGACATTTTAATTACTCAAGTCTTCTCAGAAGGAAAGAGGTTCCTTGGGAACCTCCGTGACCTTGGATAGTGCAGCGATGTCACCGAGTTACTCTAGCCCTAGGCAGGGCCATGCTCTATGACACAATTTCCTGAGCATTCACACCTGTGGTTGGGGACATTTATACCCCTGTCCTGTGGAAATGTCTTACTCTTGAGGATCAGTGAACTAATTATGAACCCCCAAATTCTCTTCTTGACTTCCTCCAGAGACTCTTAGGACCTGTCTCAGAGGAAGGTGGTGCTAATGCTGTTCGATCGTTTTCCACACTGAAAATTTAAGGAAACTACAAGTTCATTTTGTCTCTGCTACAAAACAATTTTCCAATCCCCGTGCCAAATACATTCCCCAGTGTACTTATTTCTCTGCTTATTCATGTTTAGGGACTTATTTTCTTTGGAGATTTGGCTAGGAGTTGAAACATCACAAACACTGTCTTCTAAATGTGTATGAAACTTTTAGGGATTGATAATGTCTATTCCCAAGTCCCGAAAAACCCTGAATGAGATACACTCCTAATTTTATCCTAAATTCACCCTCCCAGCACTAGGTGGACCTGTGCCCTAATTTATGAGGTATGTGTGAGTAAAGAACTAATACGACAGACACATATGTTTACAAGACTTTTTGCAGACACATATCTGTGTGTGCCCTTTTAAATGTGATATCTTTTCTTTGTTTCATTTGACATCAGTATAGGAACAGCAAACGTGTGGTGTGGGTTTGCGAAAGTCTACTTGTGGTCAAACAGCCACTTTGAGACATCCTGGGCTCTGAAGCATGAGAAAGTTGAAATGGTATTTGCATTTGTGCAGTGCAGTCAAGATGACTTCAAGCTGCAGAGCTGCTCTATGCCAGATTTAGCACCATTAGCAGTGGCTTGTTGAAAAACAAAAATGACTTCAAAACTCCTCTCTGAACCAGAATGTAACATTCATCTTTTTGTTAAAACATTTGTTATTTGCTGACTTGTTTTCTGCCCCCCGCCCCAGCCCCTCACTCTTTGTGTTGAAGCTAATGTTCTCAGCGTCTACATTGCGTAGGCCCCGATTATTTGTGAGACAGAGTTAATGCAGATTTGCAAGCTATTCCCATTTGTTAAATGTCAGAAAAACACATGCAAGTCACTAGCTTTAGCACTTAGCTGCCAGCTGGCTCTTCTGGAGGCAGGGGACAAATGACAGTCTATCACACAGCATGCTTTCAAAGAAAAGAGGGGACCCACTCCAGATCTGCAGCATTGGAACAGGTTTTAAGAAAATAAGCAAACTAAGTAGCCAACATCAGTTTTTTTCCCTCCTTATTTCTCCCTGTGTTGTTGAATGAATGGCAGCACAACCTTTGGGAGCTTTTCAAAGTCTTGGGAATATTGATTCCACTGCCCACCATCTGCGAGAGTGATGGGATAATAGTAGCTTGCCAGAAGTGTTGCTCACTCCCTGGTGAGTGACCTTTCAGGTCATGGGGATAGAGGGTGTTCCGCTTCCTACATCTGTCTTTCAGGGAGGTTTAGCTCCCACCATCTTCTTGCATACAGGATCTACTAGAGTTGGAGATTTTCTAAAAAAAGTAACAACTGAAGTACAAATAGGTATAAACGGTGACAGAGAACTAATTCATAATTCTCTGGTCAGAGAAAGACTTCATGAAATGAGTGGGTAATGCCTTGGAAAGGTATGAAGAATTTTAACAGCCAGAAAGAAACAAAGAGGGCATCTGAGGTGGGAATGATACTGAAGAGGGGCAAAACATTGGCTAGGGAAGTGGCAAAGAAAAGGAAAAGCTAGGATAAAGCCAGGTTAGTGAAAAGTTTTTAATTAGAGAGTGCAATTTCAGAGTGGTGTTTCTGCTTATTTTCATCTACTTATCCACATGCAATCAAATTCAGTGCAAAGATATACCTAAGTGACTTATGCACAGAACTAACCCAAGTTTATTCCATGATAAGCCCAAAGAAGGCATATTATAGAGAGCAACGGCATGGTGTGATGAGGACATGTCTTGGTGGGGGGGGGTGTCAGACAAAGTTGTTAATGGAAACCTGGCTTCCTGCTAAATCCACCATCTCTCCTACTGGAGAAGAGAGGCTTACCTTCTGATATTTTGTTAGCATTTTGCTGCTTCCAGAGACTTTCTCCTTCCACTAGCATGAAAAATAAATTCATCTCTTAGGTTCACGCTACTGATGGTTACTATTTACCACCTTTTTAAATTTTAGAAATATGGTTCCTGCCTTCTCAAAGGTCTAAAGTGATTCCAGTATTCAAGCAGACAGCCTTTTCAAGAAGTGACACAAACATCCTACATTCCCACTTTTACTACCTCTGTGCCCATATCACTCATGACACTCTTTTCCAGTAAGCTTAGGTGGGTCTTTAGACTCCTTGTCAACATAGCATTTTATGAGACCAAAACATATTTGACCTTTCTGTGCCAGCCTTAAGACAATATTTTGTTCCTCTGTCTCAGGCTCATAATTTAATAACTCCAAGGTAACATCATAAGTTTCTTGGTTCCTTTTAATCAGATAAAGTTTTAAAATGGCTCTGTGGTCTCTGAGTCTTCTTCCATCCTACTCACTGTGATGGGCTACATTTTCCCGTACCTTTCTCCAGGCTCCTACTCAGCATGTTTTCCCCTCTTTCCTCAGCCTGTTGAACTCTGTGATCCTCATTACTGGAAAGGAAAATCTAGTCCTAGGCTCCACACAGCTGTGATGTCCTGTGAAATGCCCCATTACCATGTCCACAAAACACCCAGCCCCAAATCTACCCCTGTCCTAGCAGGCGACTTAACTTTCTGGGAAATTTGCAGCTTCACTCCTATGATCTACTCACTTTACCTCTTTCCTAAGATATAGTTGTTTTCAGCCTCTCTCCTCATTTTCAACATCTCCCATTTTGTTGGTTCTTTGTCTTCATGCTATAAATATGCTTAAGCCTCCTCTATCTTAAAAAACAAAAAACTCTCCAAAACAATTTCTGTGTACTCCATGTCCCTCTGTAGAAACTATCTTCCCTGTTTCTCTCAGATTAGAGCTGAGCTTGCTGACCTCACATCCAGTACACACTACACTTCACCATTTCTGAAGAAAGGAATGGCTGAGAAAGTGTGAAAGAACATCTAAACTCAATCTAGCAGCCTTTTCAGGCCTCATCTTACCGGATGTCTCAGGAATGTTTATCTTTATTAAATATGCCTGAGGACAACTGGCCAGATTTCATCAATTTCCATATAAATCCTCACTGACGAATATGGGTTTGGACTGTTAACATAATAGGAGAGATGTGCAAAATATGATTCAGTGTGAAGATGGGCTAAGATTTGTACAGCTGTTTACAAGGCTACCCTTCGGGCTACTCTTGAGATGTGATATTGCTTACTCCCTAGATGTTCCTGGTCCATTAACATTACAGTGAGTAGTGCTCAGTAAGTACTAGCTGAGTAAAGAAACGAGGTCAGCAGAGAATCTAAGTAATATACAGACTCAGTGGATTCTTGTCTTCATGACAACTCTGGTGGTTTCTAGAGACCAGTAATACTGAATGTGGGATGGTAAGTGTGGAACCTGTCATCACTAAAAGAAGGAAAACCATATAACTCGGACTGGTGGTTTCTGGCACTGCAGCAGAAACCACCATGCAGTGAACATGTGGAAATTACTCAAAAGAGGTGATGAGAGCATTTCAAAGAGTAAAAATATCATGGGCAAATGGCATGGTTCATGTGACATTACTGGATATCAGACTAGATTCCATTCTATTTCTCTTCCTTCTCAGTCTTTAAAGTTCACCATCTAACTGCTCTTTAAATGTTACAATAATAGACACAGTGACATCAATATACTCCTCATCCTATGACTTGCAAACATTATAGAATTTAATCATTATAACTAACAATTTGTGCAGATATATGGTATTGGTCTTGGATCTGTTGCTAAAGTGGAACACAGGCATGCAAATATACTGAAATGACTCAGAAGATCTGACGTTTTAGACCATAGTAGGTCCTCAAACTTGGTGACTAAACTAATGAAACCATTCAACTATAAAATTATAAAATGGGCTTCCATTCCTCACCTTAATCCTTACCCACAGGCTCATTTTCCTCTGGCTGTGAGATATTTGTGTGTAAATATGAATTCCACAATAATAAATTAAGACAATACTTGTGTAAAGAAGCCTCTTCCGAATCTTTGCCTTTGCCCATCCAATGCTCAGAAAGTGGCTCAAATCCTTCTCCAATGGCCTGTGTAGTAAAACAAGGCAATAGAGCACTCCACGACAAGATGACAGAATACTTTCCTACTTATCAGTTCTCTCAATAAATGTGAACAGCCTGAATTCCCCCTTGCCTTCTCTGGTGTACTCTAAAATTGCCTAACATAGAAAATATTACACATTCCTGAGGGATTCAGTTCTATTGAAAGCCGTAACTTTCAAGCCATTATTACTGAACTAAAAGAAGTAAAGCTTGACCAGTTGTTGGAAAAGGAGAGCTTAGTGCAAAACAGTACAAATGATCATGGTGAGTGATCAGATTGCAGATGTTCTCATCTCTGTCTCCACCTATACCTAGATATCAGCATATTTAAATTCATACCCTTAGCCAAATTCCATAGTCTTTATAATATCCATTTAAATATATTCTTTTTAATGTTGCTAACAAAATCGGTCTTCATAAATTGGAATCTCCTTATCACTACTCCCCAAAAGTCACGATCTAAAGATAATTCTCTTGACATTGACTTGTTTTCTATTCTTCCATTAAGTAAAAATCTTTTCAGATGCAGCTGAGTAAGTGCTTTCTCTTCTGCATCATGCATGCAAAGGCACCATACATCTACAGACTGTTTTGTGCCAGTACCACGCTGTTTTGATTTATAGTATATTCTGAGATCTGGTAGCGTGATTATTCCTGTTTTGTTTTATTTGAGTAATGTGTTGGCTATTCGAGGATTTTTTTCTGTATTACATAAAATGAAGTATTATTTTTTTCACGATCTTTAAAGTATGACAATGGCTTTTTAATAGGGATTGTAGTTGCTTTGGGTGGTATGGATATTTTAACCATGTTGATTCTTCCCAGCCATGAGCATGGTATGTTTTCTATTTGTTAACATCTTCAGCTATTTCTTTTCTTACAGTTTCATAGGTCTCTTTATAGAGATCGTTTGCATCTTTTGTTAGGTAAACTTCCAAATATTTCATATTCTTTGGCACTGCTGTGAATGAAATAGAGTCCTTGACTGTTTTTTCAGCTGTTCGTATATATATAAAGGCTACAGATTTATGAGTGTTAATTTTTGTTACCTGAGACACTCCTGTATTCCTTAAGTACATGTACTGTAGTGTTGTAGTGTTGTAGTGTTGTAGTGTAGTATTGTAGTGTTTTCCCCTGGTGTTCTTCACTCAATCTGTAAAGAGTGAAAGTTTGATCTCTTCTGACCTTATCTGATACCCTTGATCGCCTTTTCGTCCCTAGTTGCAATGGCTAAAACTTCCATTACAATGTTAAAGAGCAGTGGAGACAATGGGCAACCTTGCCTGTTTCCTTATCTGACTGGAAATGATTTCAATTTAATTCCATGCAATACAATGTTTTCTGTGGGTTTGGTGTTGATGGCATCTATCAGTTAAAGAAATGTCCCTTCTATACCAATTTTCTTAAGTGTCCTGATCGTGGAGGGATACTGGATATTATCAAAAGCTTTTTCTGCAATTGAGAGAATCATATTGTGTTTGCTTTTTAATTTGTTTATTTGCTGAATACATTTGTCTAGATTTGGGATGAAACCCACTTGATCAAGGTGTATAATTTGATGTGTTGATTGAGTTTGTTTGCTAAAATCTTCTTGAATCTCTTTGAGTGGGACCCTGTGCAGGTGCTCATAAAGGCATCCTTGACTGTGGCCCTGGCCTCTCACTGGTTCTGAAGTTGTATGGGAAACGTGCAGATGGTAATTCATTAGAGAGAATTGAGAAGGGGTTAAATAAGGCAATAAGGAAAGTTTACCTCACACTGAACAGTTATCAAGGGTTTGAACTTTTGGAAGATCCTTATAATAAGCTTGAAATAACCTAAAGATGGTTATGAGCCATCTATTTTTTGCTTACTGTCCATAGTGATCACTGATTAGTCTTAAGATCTTCCAACCTTTCAGAGCCACATGTGTAGTCTTTGAAGAAGGTGCGATGGAAAATATAACTCACACTTCGTTCTATTTACTTTGTGGTTCGAACATCTATCTAGAGACATGTAGTCTTACTAGCATTATGATACATGAATGATTTGTAACCAAACATGCACAGAAAAATATTTCTTGCTTGTTTTCTCTAAAAGCATTTGCAGCTTTTTCTGTCTAAACACATTGAATTCTGGCTTCTAGAAAAAGCAGGGTGAATTCCTTCTCTTTGCACTAACTTTCCTACTATTTGAAAGTAAGAACCAATGAGATAAATGTGGCGTCTATGCCAGAAGCCACATGTATATCACGTATACAGTAAGCAATGATAAGAAAAGGTAACGATACGAATGGTAATGAAAAGCAAATAAGCTAAGGGAGGTTAGATCATTTGCTCAAGTCACTCACATGTTAAATGATAAAACCAGGCCTTGAATTTGGATCTCATTCACTCTGCTACTTTAGAGAAATAAGCCAAGCCAAAATTTCTCCCTATATCCTGATGTCTGAACAGAGGAAAAAGTACAAACATGCCAAGGTCATTGGGCAGATCTTGAGTTCTCTTTTCCTTTTTTTTTAATCGCTCTCTCTTTTCCTTCTTCTCTCCCTCCCTTCTCTCTCTGCCATTTTTCTTTCTTTTGTGTGACAAGGTTGTGGTCTGTAGCCTGATTTGAGGTGTAGTGGTGTAATCACAGCTCACTGCAACTTCCAATGCCTAGTTTCAAGAGAACTTTCCTAGCTGTCCAGGCTGGTCTTGAATGCCTGGGCTTGATCCTCCTTGATCCTCCCACATCAAAATGCTGGGACTATGGAAAGAGCCACCGTACCCAGACATATTTCATTTATTTATTTCAGTCAACACACCTGCTCCCAATTCTGGAATAAGTCCATCTTATTCTTAGCATCTCTGATCTTAGATTAATGAGGGCCACCTTCCTTTAAGTTCAGGTTCAGGCTTAGTGACAGATTTTTAACAAAGGGTTTCTGCAGTAGAAGAAAACCATCCACCCAAACACATATGGGTCAGGTTTTGGTTATACCTCTGGTTATAACTAGAGGTAGAGTTACTTGTGTACATGGGTCTTCTCCACAGACCATGAGGGCTTCAAACCCACAATATGCCTAATAGCCTTGATTCATGTTAGAATTCAGTGAATTTTGTGTCATAGCCATTGTATTTCTTCTCCTGTTAGATTCCTACTAATCCTGTCTTGCATTTGTCTTGAGAAAATGACCAAAAACCAAAAAAAAAAAAAAAAGTTCACAAAGAAGTTTCACAATATGCACTGAATGAGTAATTAAGCTCATTTTAGTCTATACTTTTCTTGTGGAACAAGGTCAATTATAGTTTAAATTATAAAATAGGTAGCTGATTTTTCTTCGCTCCCTTTATTTCTTCCATCCATCCCTCCCCCTCCCCTCAGTAATTCAGCCTCTTCTTCTCAAATTGTAATAGGCCCTTATTAGCATCTGCCTCCTTTATGCCACCTTTACATTAACCCTCCTTGGGAAGCTCTCATGGCTTAGGACTTGTTCCTCTACGTCTGGGCTCTGTGTCCCCTTCATTCTCTGAGAGTCTTGCCCTGTTAATTGTTAATGACAGCTATGTGTTCACCTTTCTAGAAATAGCACCTTTTTACCTGGTTTTCTAAGTTTGGGGGCGTTGTGGCGGGACGCTGATGCAGAGATCGTCTGGGCTCCGGAACTGAAGGTTGCTGTAAGCTGTGTGATGCCGCGGCACGCTACCGAGGGTGATGATTTGAAACTCTGTCTACAAAAAATATATAAAATAAAGATAGTTGCTTCTAATTTTAGTGTGTGCGGTATAATTTTTTAGTGGTGGAACTTTGGTTCGCCCAATAGGAAAATGGTAGGGGGATTTCAAGGCTCTATTATGATTTTAAAGTCATCATGAATCGTACATCATCAGCATCTGACAAAGAACAAATGTGGTGGTACCACTGTTGCTGACTTTTAAATAGAAAGAGGAGGGATGTAGGATGAGAAACTCTATGTGGGCATATTTATCATGGGAAATGAAGGGGTTATACAGAGTCCACATTATATATACATATATAATTATACATACACACATACACATTATATACACACACACACCACACACACATAGATTGCTTTTTCCTTAAGTTGGCTGGCAATTTTATGTTCACAGTCTTTTCTGGGACGTGATAAGAAGCAAGAAAAGACAAGGCTACAAGACGGGGGATCTGGCTTTGTGATCGTGGGTTATTTTGTACCAGAGCTTCTTTCCCCGGCATGAAAATTTTAGCTGGTCAGTGTGACATATGAAGTGGGGAAGGCACATCAGCTTTGATAAATTTTGTCTATTTGGAGTCTCAGTTTTATTCCAAGGGGGAGGGGCTGCTGACTTGATCATCATGGTTTCCTCCAGTAAACCTGCTGGTAAAATCACTTTGTTATCGGAGCTTTGCCCCCATTCAGCTGCCACTGCATATTTTCAGTCCCTAGAAGTGTGTATGTGTTTTGTGATAGAGGAGAAACCTGGAAATTGAAAAAGGATTGGTATTTTGGTAAATATTCACTTGTTCATTCACTGATTATTTCTATAGATGTTAATTGAAAAACTGGTTTCTTGCTAACTATCTGGCTCTTTGTCAGTGTTGAATTAAACTATGATATGGATACAAACTTGGTTTTCTAATCTCTTAAAACAAAAGGAATATTTTCTTTTGGAGTAAAATGACAATGCATTGATTGACATTGGGGCGGTGTGGATGAAAGAGGTGAAGAATCTGTTCACTCGTCTCATGCAGATTATATGTATTTCAAAGTGTTTGTACAAGGTTTAATAACATGAGAAAGTAAAATGACAATTAGAAAGCTGTTGTGAGACAATGTATTCTGTGTGTTGATTGAGCAGATTTCTGAGTTCCTCCTGCGACAGGAAATTTTCTGCAAGATTTCAAAGGGGGCAGAGGGGGAGGGAAGGAGATGTCTAGGTGGGAAGGAAGAAGACTGAACAAGTAAGATATATTTAAACAAAAGCAATTATTGGGTAGTTCCTAAGGATCAAGCTGTCTATTAAGTTCTGGCTATACAGCAGTAAGAGTTGGATCATGAGAATAATCAAAATTTAAATCAGTGGTTCTCAGATTTTGCATGCTTAAAACTCACCAGAGATACTTGAGACCAGGACCCATCTAAATAGAATCATATTTAACAAGTCTAGACTGGGACAAACTTACTTTGTTACTCTGCTAATCACTAAAAATGAGGATACAGTCTCTGGGGACTGTTTTCGTAGACATTGAGTTAGGGCTGTACTCAAGAGTATGTCCTCCAGACCAACAACTGGAAACGCGTTAGAAACAAAGAGGCCCAATAAGCTCAGTGAAGTTTAATAACTAAGTCTAAGGAATATTGTGAAGTCTCACATAAATTTTGTATTCTTCCACATCAATGGATAATTTAGTTCAAGAGTACAATTGAATACCGTGAATGCCTATTTGTGCTCTTTTTAGTTCAATCTGAAGACACAGAATGGTACCAAAATACCAAAATTCAGTCTTTGTATAAGATTAAAATACAGAGGAATGGCCTAGATTAATTGGAAAAAACATACCAACACGTTTGGGTTCATCTGTTGGTTTGGTAGCAGATCAGATGTTAATTCCAGCAGAGGCGTGCAAGAGGAGAATGAACAGGCCTTCCTTTTGTTGTCTTCAACATGTGCATGTTTCCTTTTGTGTTTTTCCTTTCCTAAGACTCTTAGGGTACAGTGTGATAGAGGGCTGGCAGCAAGCAAGCAGGAATGGCTGGAGTTGATGGCCTTTACTAGCTCCCTCACCCTTTGCAACTAGCACTCTGGGAGGCTGAGGCGGGTGGATTGCCTGAGCTCACGCATTCGAGACCAACTTGAACAAGAGTAAAACCTTGTCTCTAAAACAGCTGGGCGTTGTGGTGGGCGCCTGTATACAGTCCTCAGCCGCTTGGCAGGCTGATGCCAGAGAATTGCTTAAGCTCAAGAGTTTGAGGTTGCAGTGATTTATGACTCTATGGCACTCTACCTATAAGTAAGACTCTACTTTATAAAAACCAAAAAAAAACAGAACACTACATTAATGTCTAGTGTCTATAATTATACAGGTGATTTATAAATTTTAATTTTTTTATAAGAAAAATTTAATCTCATCTTTGACCTCCTATTTCAAGTCTCATACTTCTTTCTCCTCACTTGTGGGAATCACCATTATAAGCTTGATGTACATGTCCTTGGCTTATTTATTTTTTAAAAATTACTTGCGAGCATGGCCCTTGGCTCAAAGTAATACAGCACTGGCCCCATATGCTGGAGGTGACGGGTACAAACCCAGCCCCAGCCAAAAACTGCAAAAAAAATTACTTGCTTTGTATAGCTTTAACATTCACATAAATAGTATACTATATATAGTTTAGTCATTTTGTATTTACTCACCAATGTGCTTTTTATTTTTAGTTGGCAGAAACATAAATATTCATCTAATTTTTTTCAACTGGACAATGACCTATTGTGCACAGCTCCAGGACACACTGCCACCCAATTCCGGTAGGACAGGCAGAGCCTGACCAAAAAGGTAAAGAACTACTGAGGATGCTTTCTAATCAATATCATAAAACAATCATGACCTGCTTTTGAGAGCCATTGTTAGTTGACCTGAAAATAATTTCTCTGTGGCTGTGCTTGGTTCTCTGCCCTATCACCCCGCCCCCCAGCCTTCGTGTATAAAATCCAAATGAGTGGCATTTGAGCTTTAGCTGCTCTCCCAAAGAGTATTACTATTCCCCCTTTTAAACTTAAGGGTGTTAATTAATTTAACAAAAGTTGTATGACGTTTGCTTTGCCTGTGTTTTCCTTAGATTAAAGGCTGCCGGCCACTCCAGCTCTGTCAGAAGGGCGAGGTGCTTTATTCATATGCCCTGAAGGAAGCTTCAGCTCTGCTGACTCAAAAACACTTCTGTTTTTGATTTGGAGTTATTGGGATATTGACCATCACTCACAGCAGAGTTATGGCCGGCTGTCCTGGATTCAGGGAACTGGGCAAAGGCTTTGACTACAGCACTCCTGTCCCCTTCCAGTTTCCATTGAAGCTAAGCCTGTAAATTTCATTTTCATTTCAAGAAGCTGTCAGTTCTTCCAAGGATGTCAGAGAGGAGTTCAGGACGATGCAATCTCTGACACAAGGGTTTTGCAGTGTTTTAGTGTAGCTCTTCCACTCCAGTCTCTCCCTCCTTTCTATGCTTGGCTCACCAACATACTATCATCTTCCCTTGCCCCAGAAACTATCAGGGAATTGTATTTTTCTTATTTTATTTTATTTTATTTTATTTTATTTTATTTTATTTTATTTTATTTTATTTTATTGTTGGGGATTCATTGAGGGTACAAGAAACCATGTTATACTGGTTGCAATTGTTAGGAAAAGACCCTCTTACAATCGTGTTTTGCCCCCAAAAGGTGTGGCACACACCAAGACCCCAAGACCCCACCCGCCTTACTCCTTCCCTCTCTCTGCTCTTCCTTTCCCCACCCCTCCCTCATTCTTCAAATGAGGAGCTTCAGCAAGTTTTTAATTTATTAGCTAAAAATATACTGATTAATCCCTCCTAAGCTGTTTGAAAGAACAATTAATAAATATTAAAAAGATAGAAATTTACAAGCTGAATTTCAATGCAATCTTTTTGCTCATATATATTAAATTTTAAAATGAATGTGGTGTAGTTGCTGACCTCTTATGCATTTGTATCTTTCTGTCCACGTAAGGTTATCTCTTTGTACCTATAAGAGCCATAAAAAAAGAAATGAATTAAATTAACTTAAAACCAGAAATTTTGTTCTTATATATTATAAAATATTATAGCATTATTTGCCAGAAATATATACATTACATAATATTGCCAGCTCTAACTCACCATAATTCAATAATCAATTGTTATTTAATAGTGTTTTAGGGTAAATTTTTAACGGTACAAATACAATACAAATTTAATGTTATATATTATTTAATTCATCTTGATCTCATTTTAATATTTCTAATTTGGGTGTGTTTATGCATATAATAATACGAATAATTATGTTTTTCCAACAAATATATGGAAATATAGATTACAAATATTTAATAATGGAGTACTATATCATAAGTGTGTGGCTATCACTGTTTTCAGAATTCAGCTATGCAGTCATCAGCATATTTAGACTTAAGAATCTATTATAGTGCTAAAAGAAAGAAAAGGTATTCTGAAATATTGGAAAATAATGTTGAGCTAGTATAAACACATTTCTATCAAGTATATTTTTACAATATATAAGAAAGAAATGACAATTACAAGATAATTCTTCCCTTGCATCATGAAAATCCATTACTTATCATTCATTTATTCATGTATTTAATAGATACTTATCATCCACTTCCTATATGGAAGGCACAGTTCCAACCAGTGTGGATATGACAGTGACAAGACAGACCCCCCCCCCCGGATTTATAAAGCTTATATTCTGAAGACAGGAGATCCACACCCAAATGTAGAAATAAAAATGTCAAGTAAATACAGAATGGCTATTCCACTGGGATGGGCTGGTATGACTGCATAAATGGGAAAATATTAAAATATTTCATTATCCCCTCAAGTACACCACCGTTTCCGTGGCCACCACAGACCCTCCTTGGGGAACCCAGGAGGCTTCTTGGAGATCCAAGCTTTAGAAGATGAGCATCTGGCCCAGTTGGAGATAGGCAGGCACCCTTCCTGATGGAGGTGCTGGCACCTATATGTCAGTGGTTAAATATTTGGATTTTTACTCCTGGCTAAATATTTATCCAAGAGTTATATGATATAAAGGGAGAGTTGAGCAAGAGGTAGAAAATCAAGAGGCAAAGGAGATGCTTTCTGGACAGAGTGGTAGGAAAGACCTCCAGTGAGATGCTATTTGAGCGGGAGCTTCAAGAGGAGAGGGAATGGATAAGCACGTGTACATATGAGTGGAGAAAGGGAAAGGCCCACAGCTTTCAAGTTCAGCTCTCACTGGCATTCACATTGTCAAAATCAGAAATTTCAAGAGCTTCACTTCAATTAAGATTCAGATGTTACATGTTAAGTGAATTACAAACTTCCCTACTCAACAATTAAGCCTACTCTGAGTTATGCTTTTATGTAGAACTTTCAAAATCACTCCGGAGTAGATATGCCATTTATTTACGTATTTTAGTTTCTAGAGTGCTGGACATAAGTGCGGAAGACTCAGGCTCTCTTTCACAATTAAATTTAATGTTCTCCTATTACTTCTCTTGTGTAATTTTGTCCTTAGCAAGAAATAGGAATACTTAACATTACACAATCAGTTGTGCTTTTTCCATTGATTCCACAAACATGTATTGAGACTCACAATTACCAGCTGCAGATGCCAAAGATCCCTGGTTTCTAGGAGTTTTTAGTATAATTGGGGAGATAGTCACATAAATGGATGCAACAATAAAAATTGTAAATACAAAATCTACATTTACAACAGCTGAGCAACACTGAATTTTCTCCCTATTCTTTCACACAATAATATATTTTTTCTTATCATTTTCATCATTTTTATTAGTGGAAAAATCTGAGAAATAATGAAATGCACTAACTTTATATTTCATTATTTTTAAACTATTAATATTTCAAACACCACATCAAACCACTCATAGAGTTAACACAAAAAATAAAGGAAGACCCATGACTGGTCGCAATCCCTTAACATTGCAATCTTACTTTGATTAGTATAGTTTTGTCTCACTTTCAGAAGTCATAGGCATAATGGAATTAAAGTGTGCAGACACCATAAGAATTTGTATATCAACAGATCAGCATCGTGATCTGAAACTAACCAAGCATTTTAACAGTCTGATTTTACTTACTATTGGCCCAATACCCAGGTTGACACTCTTTCTTTTCCCCCTAGCTCCTTTTATTCTTTTTCTGTTTTTTCTAATGGCCCCGTCTTCTACATAATTTGCCAGCTTCTCTGTAAAGCAGCATAACAAGGAAGTTGGAGCAATTTTTACCACATCCATCATAATCGTGAATATTTTCAGAGTCACACACAGCACTCTCGTTTCATGCCAATTCTCTGGTTGAGACATGATTACATGTGTTTTACTATTTCCTTGACATCTTTTGCACTTTATTTTTCTCAGAAACCCATAGATCCCCAGAGCTTCAATTTTTTTCCCTGGCTTAGGGAACAGAAGGAAAAGAAATACAGTTCCTGATGGGTAAAATAGTGGTTGATATCCAGTGAGCCCCCATAAGCTCTGTCCTAATGTTATCTGTTAGAAAAATCACTATTTTGTATGCTTCTGGCTAGAGAGAATAGTGGGAAAAGAAATAGAAGCTTCATACTTTTATTGCTATATCATAGTTGTACAGATTTGGGGGATACATGTGATACTTAAAGGAAACTTGGACTGGAATCATGAAGCGGGCACCTCATTCTATAGCTACACATTTTTATTATAAACACAAAATGCTGGAATTTTAGGATTAGCTACAAGTTCTTAAAAAATTCCTCTATAAACAGTTGGAGTAGGAGATAAGGATACTAAACTACTAAGGGAGAAAGATAAAAGATGGTCCTATCAGATCATTAAAAATGTCTAATGCCTGCAGGATTGCTACAGAATAAGCCAACAAGTTTGATGATCTTCAGAGGTTCCAGTAAAAACACCCCAGTTCTTACTGAGGGTGTTCCAGTTACAGCTTCTCTGTAGAAGAAAAACAAAACAAAACACAAGGTACATTGTGTGCATACTTAATTCATGTAACATACTATATGCAAGAAGGGTAAACTGAATCACAAATTTTGGTGATCTGACGTTGACCTGCTTTTCCTATAATTGCTGTTGCTGCAGATGTATCAGATGGAGGCATACAAACTAAAGGATAGAAAAATGCATAAATCCCCAGCAACTGTCATCTATTCCTCTATAATGAGAAAATGTAGCCGTGTGTACCACATTGTTCAACAATAACACTGGTTGAGAATTAAGAGGCATGGATTCTTCTCTGGGTCCTCTCAATTATGTTCTCTGAGTTTCAGTTTCTTTAGTTATAAAATGGAGATAATGAGTTCATGTTCACAGGATTGTTTTTGAGGTCAAATGAAATCATGTCACAAGTATAGAGACCTAAATAAATGTTAACACAGCGTCATTACAATGACTACAGTAGTAGTATGTTTCTTCTTGAAATACGGTTTTCATATTTTTACCTCTATATCCACAGGAATTCTAAAACTCACTTCTGAATAATATTCCTCTAAAGCAGAATATACTGAACTGTGATTATCACAGTATGATCCCAGATTACCAGCTTCCTCCGGGAACTTGCCCGAAATACAGACTCAGTAGCTAAGAGCTGCTGAGTCAGACACTCTGGGGATGGACCCTTCCAGTGGACTCGAATGTATACAAAAATTTGAGAGCTACGAGGCTACATTACAGAAAGTAAGTGAGTGAATTATATGCTACTTTGATTGTTGTTTAATTTTGTGTCACTTCATCTTGAAGCAATAAATAATCAGTGATTATATCCCAGGTATCAGAATTCCTAATATCTTTTAACCTCATCATTGATCCTTTAGCTTAGCCAGGGTCAACAGGCTTTATTACAATTTTAAAGGCATTTTCTTCTTATCTTTACAATTTTTAGAAAACTGAATACAATTGACCTGTTATGTTGTACAATGGCCAGTGAATAAATCTTCCATTATGATCTATAAATCTAAAATTCAATTCAAAATTTTTTCTAATTTGAATTACTGGTACGCTTTCCTTGACTACAATATGAAAAATGTATAATATATTTTGATTCATTATGATTCCCAGGAAATTCAAAATTAAATTTGACATTCATTTAAATGCAAAAAAGGATTTTAATTCTATTTCATAATCAGTCCTTAACTAATCTTTTAAACAAATATGTAACTTTATTATTTTTTTTTTGAGACAGAGTCTCCAACTGTTGCCCTCAGTGTCACAGCTCACAGCAACCTCAAACTCTTGGCCTCCAGTGATTCTCCTGCCTCAGCCTCCCAAGTAGGTGGGACTACAGGCACCTGCCACAACGCCTGGCCATTTTTGTTGTTGTTGTTGTTGCAGTCCTCATTGTCGTTTTAGCTGTCCCAGGCCTGGTTTAAACCCGCCAATCTTGGTGTATGGGGCTGGCCCCCTGCCTACTGAGCTAAGGGCACCACCAAAGGCAATATTGTTTTTGTGTTATTTTCTTGAGACAGAGTTTCACTTTGTCACCCTCAGTAGAGCACTATGGTGGCATAGCTCACAGCAACCTCAAACTCTTGGCCTCAAGTGATTCTCATGCCTCAGCCTCCCAAGTAGCTGGGACTACAAGTGCCCACCACAACGCCCGTCTGTTTTTAGATATTTCGAGACGGAGTCTGGCCCTTGCTCAGGCTAGTCTTGAACCAGCCAGCCCCAGGCAATCCATCGATCTCAGCCTCCCAGAGTGCTAGGATTACCGGAGTGATCCTATAATTTTTTGCAAAAATTTAGTAAATAAAGTATGTAAGAAGGCTACATTACATATGTGTTTACATGTATGTTTACATATGCTACGTGCCTCATTACTAACTGTCATTATAGCCATTTTCTAAGTACTCCCCTTGGGAAGCTATGCCCTGATGCTAACTGCTAAGCAATTTCTGAGCTCTTTTTCTGGAATGGCCATCACAGCTGTCACAGAACCCAGTTTGAAAATTAAATTTTCAAACTCATCCTCAAAAAAGTGCTTTGAAGAGTTGGACTGGGTGCTGGTCCATGCATAGCTTCCCAAGAGGACTATTTCAAAATGGTGATATTCAATAATGGTGATATTCAATTATGAGATATGTAGCACTTTTGTAGGATAATTCAAGAATTTAATTGTCCATACTCATATGTGTGTATATATATTTATATATATTCATATATCTGTACACATATTGTGATATATATCTATACTTAGGTACATAAAGGAGAAAAGTAAAGATGGTGGAGTAATTTTAACATGGAATATTAAAGAGTTCTTGAACACTCTTTGCTTTGGACCATTTATTTAATTTAGTAAAAATTCAGCTGTAAAACTTAAAACATGAAAAGTACAATTCCTGTTTCTGGTTTCCCTTGGACTGTAGGTTTACTGCAGTTAATGGCACATGGAAGCTTTTTTGTTGGGTGGACCAAAGGGATCGCCTGCAAGAGTTGAGTTTCTCTAAAAGGGTTGGATGGGGCAGCGCCTGTGCTCAAAGGAGTAGGGCAGCGGCCCCATATGACAGAGGTGGTGGGTTCAAACCCAGCCCCGGCCAAAAGCCACAAAAAATATACAAATAAATAAATTAATTAATTAAATAAATAAAAGGGTGTTGTATAACGGTATTCTTTAGATGTGGTGAGATCTTACTTGGCACTCTAGGGCTCTTCTCTGATCAGCGCTGCATCCTCATGTAAAACCAGCAACAGCAATTTGAAGAAAGCTCCCATATCTATACCAATTACCCAAAAAGGAGACCGGGGTGCACCAAAATTTAGATAAGGAAAGCTAGTGTCCAAAAGTAGATTTAATGAATAGAGAGAAGAAATTTCACTGAGAAAGAATTTCCCTCCTGGGCCAATGTCCAACCCTTGATACTGCCTCTCTTCATTCAAACTCTGGTTTAGCAGGAGACTTCATATCCGAGCATGAGATTAGAGTGAGTAGACGTAAGCATTATACATTTACGACATTTAGGAGAAAAATATAAAGCTGAAGGTACTATCCCTTCCCTTAAGAAAAATGTATCAGAGAACTTATTAAAACTATTCTACAATGTATTTTTAAAAGTACTTTACTATTTGTAGAAGTACTTTAAAAAGTGAATAAAGGTAATGGTTTTTAAAAACATTTTACATAGGAAACACAAGTGAAAGTTAGATGGAATCTCTTTTTGTACTAAAGAAATAAAGATAGACATAAGTTCTATTAAAAGGAGATTAAAAAGCTTCATTATAACAGCACCTTATCGTGTCAGTAAAGTTTAAGGAAGAATTGGGAAAATGTCATAAAAGAATTTTAGATGATCTTGGAAATAGGAATGGACGCATAGGCCATGGTAAAAGAAAATCTGTGATGTTAAAAACATATTTAAGAAGCTTCTCCAGGATGTGGAATAAAGGATCACAGAAAAGACAGAAGAGCAAACAGAATGTGATAATGAAATGACAAAGGAGACCCGAAGTACAGGACAGGTAAAAGCAAATTAATACGCAAAAAAGAGTAGGAAAAAAATGTCTGGGTAGATCAGATATCCGAGAACATAGGTCATGGAAGTGAAGCATGTTTCAGACAAAAGTAACTAAAAATAATGTAAAATAAGGACGCTTTCTAACAGCAACCACCAGTTTTCCTCACAGGACTGTTTGCCCACAAGTAGGATCATCACAGATTCATTACAATGGGTACCAACCATAGAATGAAATGTAGTAATTGAAATGGAAACTGCTTCATCATAAATTTCCAAGTGACAATGGCAGACAGCAAAACAGAATGTACCATAACATGCCATTTTTATAAATTATGAGTATGTACCAAAGAACGCTGATAGGGACTTTTTATGCTGATGAGTGATAAGTACATTTTTCTTATTTTTCTCTTATTTACATTTACTACACATGTAGCAAAAATTGTCATATACATTTATATGAAAGAATAATATATCAAAATAAATCACCCATCTGAGTATTGTGAAAAATTACCTTTCACAGGAAAGAACTATTTCAGTTCTTCCTCATGACTAAGGACTGATAAAGACTAGTGGAAAGTGAAATGATTTAGAAGTGTAGTTAAGTTAGGAATAGAGCTATGTAGCTGTTACTGAGATGATGCTAGTCATTGTGTGTTTGTGGCCAGTGTCCCTTGAACTCACTTCTGTCATTTTTTTTCTCTTCAGTCTGTTGTTGATTTTGTCTGTATCTTATATCATACAAAAGGAACAGATTTATTAGTTAAGTTAAAGGAACTTGAATATTGTATAATAATATAATAATTTATTTTCCTGCTTTTACTTATTTCAAAAAGAGCGTAACCTATAAAGTGATGTGTTGAATGTGTACGTAAATATAGACTAGTATGGAAATCAAACATATACTATTTAACAGATAACAATAAACTTAAAACCTGCTTATAAGCCCATCAATTTCATGCCTTGAAATTTTACAGTGAAATCCCTTTATATGATGGTTACCTGAATAGTAGAAATTTACATTGAAATGACTTTTCAAATATCATCCCAAAACTCTTATACCATGGCACACTTTATATGTCTATTTTTCTTCCAAGTGGAAAGATGCTTAGCAAACAAACATAGCACAGGAACCTTTAAAGATAGGTTGTGAAAGGAAATGTTTGCAAATCCAGACACACACAAATCTGTGAATAAAACAAATGTAACAGCAGCCCTAGAATGCATGATTTCCTAAACTTTCTATTGAGTTGTTTGTTGTGTGCCATCATAAGGGGAAGAACTCAATGCCAAGATAAATTTGGCATCTACTCCAGCCCACAGAGTCAAGAAGTGAGTCTAGGAAAGACATGATCATAAATTTCATTTTGAAGTTTTCTAGTGGAATGAAGACATAGAGCAAAAATTAGAAGTTCTTTATTTGCTTAGGTCTTGGAGCAAATTCAATTATTAAGGGTGACTGACACACCGAGCATTCCCGGAAAGAGTTGTTTAATTTGAAAGTGCAATGAAATTTTTAACAGGGATCTTGGGGATTTAATTTCTTTCCAATATTAAACTTTCATTTTTTTAATAAGTTGCATTTTCATTGACAGAATCTGAGGTATTTATCTGAGAAATTGTGATTGCATTCATTTTGAGAGCCTAGATTTTCACTTTTTTTTTTCAGTGTTCCTTTTCCCTTTTTACTCATTAAATCATCATTGAGTAATTTGGTCAACAAGGAGAAACAATTTTTTAACTTGAAAGTTATGAACTCAGCTATAATTTCTTTACATAATTCATCCATCACTTTGGAATGAGCAGACCTTTTAGGTTGCAAATGAAATCAAGTCTCGTTATTTAGTGAGTGTATTTCAAATGTAGACGTGAAAATACTGAAACTGAAAATAAACAGTTGCTCAGTATACAATCCTTAAATCTTTGAGTACATTTTGTTTTCTCTATAAATATTTGGTAAAGTGCCCTGCGAAACATGATGTTGAATTTGATCTGGTCTACAGGATGTTTGAATTTGACCAGCTTTTTATACTTGTAACAACAACAACAAAAAGATTATTAAAATATGTACAGTATGGAGGGGCTAAAACTCCTGGGGTGTGTTGGTATAAATACATAGATTAACCTCTAAAGTCAAAGAAAAGACAACAATTCTCAGATAATTATTCTGCATTCTCTAATGTTCTTTGTCTTCTGTGGCAGAGTTGAATCATTTCTTGCAGGTGTATCAGCAAGTAGAGGAAATGTGGGTGAAGCAGTGAAAACTGCCACCACTCATGTATTTGTGCCCATCAGCACCAGGTGATGGGTAAGTAGAAGCTGGGAACAGAAGCCCTTAGATCTCCATGCATGCTTTATGGAATAGTATCAAAGATCAAACCTTTCTTTCTTTGTTTTTTTATTGATATTTATTACTAATAACTTACATTTTAGTCACCCAGGCTTCCAATCTGGGATATAATTTATTAAGGAAGATAGTAGTGGTTGAGCGTTTGACTGTTTTTCAGATCCCACTGTAAGCACAATCAAACAAATGAAGAATCAAAAACATATTTAAAAGGATCATAAGTTAGAAAATTATGAGTTCATATTTAAATATGCCTCAAGAAGGGGCACCAGTAGGTCAGTGACTAGGGTGCCTGCCACGTACACCTAGGCTGGCAGGTTTGAACCCAGCCTGTGCCAGCCTAAAACAACAATGGCAACGGCAACAAAAAAATAGCTGGGTGTTGTGGCAGGCACCTGTAGTCCCAGCTATTTGGGAGGCTGAGGCAAGAAAATCACTAAAGCTCAAGAGTTTGAGGTTGCTGTGAGCTGTTGACACCACTACACTCTACGCAGGGCAACAGCTTGAGATTCTGTCTCAATAAATAAATAAATAAATAAGCCTCAAGAACCAAAGCAGACAAGATGCTGCTAGCAAATTTTGAAACAAAAATAAAGAAGCAAGATGCCACTATGTCCAGAGACACTCCTAGCATAACAGATGATAGGGCACATAAAAATATCATGCAATTATGAAATAGTGCCTTTTGCTTACCATGCTGGGTCAAGAACTATAGGACAATCCCATGTTTGCTCAATTGACTACATTCACTGAGTTAACCAAGTATGTTGAAGTGCATAGAAATTCTGAAACTTTGTTAAAACTGATAAATGTGAAACATGAGTCAGAGCCATCATAACGTCATTGTAAAGTGAATGTTAACTCTAGTGATATGCTTGTGTCTTTGAGGTTAAATGAACTCACGCAGGACACAGAATGGCTATTGCAGGTACAGCCTCTGACCTCTTCTAAGTAGAAACACATTTAATGCCACGTGTAAATTAAAACAAGCCTGAGATTTTCCTGAAGTAATTTTGAAGTAGCTGCAAGCCAGTTGGTTGGTTGTTTTATTCGCCACCAACAATGTGCTGGGAATTTTGCGTCATTGATGCTGCATTGAATAAGAAAAAGTTCACTACATTTAAATAAAATTTTACTTGAGAAGAAAAGTAGAGAATTAAGCCAAAAGAGGTAATAAATGTAAACAATTTTGCATATTGATTCGTTGTCTGAAGGCAGTAAACTTAGGTAATGATTGAGAGTGATTGGTGGTGATTAAACGTGGTCTTTGAGCTGAATATGAGAATCAGCCTAGCTTCTTCCCCCTGTGCACCCTAAACTTCAAAAATATTCCTAAAATATTTAAAGAAGTCTCTCATTAGCAAAGAATATTAGGAGAATGTTCTGCTTAGAACTGCATTTGGTTTTGAACGCGGTAAATGAAAAAGTAAGATGATATATGGAAACATCACACTAATGTTGTATTAAGCACCTTCAATGTCCTTTATATATAATTTTCTTGTCCTTATCAGAATCATATGAAGTAGATCTTATTATCACCTTTTCTCAAAAGACAAGAACTGAGATGAGATGTGTAGTGACCCACCCGCAATACACAGGCAAAACTGGGATTTGAGCTGGGGGTTCGAGGATTAAGTCTGAACCTTCATCTCTCAATTCCACGTATATCATTATCAGCGATACTTTGAAGAACTGGGCTGTACTTAACACCTAAGATATACACTGTCGTTTCCTATTCGTTTTCAGTCCCTGAGTTAATTTTCATAAAAAGAACACACAAAGGGCCAAAGCAAAATTTTTTACTTCCCAAATTTTGAAAATTCCTATTAGTTGAATTTTCACCAGGAATGTGTTTTTTTTATGTATACGTAATCTGAAATATTTTCATCTATGGGAGAGAACTTTTTTTTTTTTTTTTTTGAGACAGAGCCTCAAACTGTCACCCTGGAGAGAGTGCTGTGGCATCACAGCTCACAGCAACCTCCAATTCCTGGGCTCAAGCGAGTCTCCTGCCTCTGCCTCCCAAGTAGCTGGGACCACAGG